>JAKTWN010000035.1:0-105175 GCA_030582035.1 Wickerhamiella occidentalis
ATCTTGAGGTCTTTGCAGCTCTCAAAGCTCAGAATCTGAGGCGTTATTGGAATCTGGGGGTGACGCTCCATCTCGCGGTAAAGCGCGTATCCTCCGCAGTCAGTGATATCCGCAAAGCAGCGCTTATTGATCAGTTCTGAGTTTGGAGCGGGGTTCCGCTTCCATGACTGAGTCTTGCGTATAAACTCTTTAGCCTTTTTGCTCGAGGACGCGTGGGTGGCCGGGGCAAGCCAAAAGATGCGGTCGTCCTCACAATCGGTGTTGCTGGCGAGAATTTTGGCAATTTAGGTAGCGTTGAACTCGTTTCCACTACAGATTAGCAGACTTAATCTTTGAATAGGTTTTAGCTCGCGGAAAACTGAATATTTCGTGTCAAAAGAGGCTCAAAGTCTACTAAATGTGGTAATTGTTTCGCAAACTAAACATAAAACCCTCCTCTAAAAGCCCATATCTCAGTCAATTACTAAGCCTCTAGCACTCGCTTAATCTCCCCTCGGATCGCCAAGCTTATCAGGTGCCGTTTACTCACCCTCCACTTGTGTACCTGACCTTGAAATTGTCAGTCTCGCGCCAAATTGATAGAAAATGACATATGCTGCAATTGGCGCCTCTTATCTTTGGCCTTGGAATTGCCTCTTGATTGCAGGAATGTTTATCCAGCCGTACCTAAATGACTATCCTACACTCCAGCGAGCCTACTCTAGTTGCGTAATGCTTGCATCTACTTGCACAAACCTTAGTGTATCCACTTTACTAGCTATGAACCCACGCGGGTTCGGCTGGCGTATCCGGTTTGGTGAGCTGGTCATCGCCATTGGATTTCTGATCATGTCACTACTCACCTTGATCAAGATCCAGCCTATTTACTACTTTGTTTGCTTCAATTTGCTTGTTGTGTTTATTTCAACCGGCACAACTCACATCCAAAACGGAGTAACCGCTATCACCCAGCGAATTCCTGGTGGACGCGAGGCCCGCGCGGTACTGATCGGACAGGGAATCTCAGGAATTGTCCCACCGATATTCAGCATGATCCTTGCTTCAAAACATAACTTCATTGGTGCTTTCACGACAAGCCTCAAGGGTGCTATTGAAAGTACGCTTTCAGCACCAGCGGTCCCTGCTGATCCACCCAAAGCTAGTACTGCTAGTTTTCTGTTTTTGACATCATCAGCACTATGTTTATATGCACTTTGGACATTCAGAGGGCCCGTGGTAGAGACGCAGATAAAAATGAGCCAGGAAGAGGATAACGAGCCACCATCATTCAAGGCGCTTTTAGGTGTTTTGGAGGAGCTTAAAAGTCCCGCGAAAACCATTTTCCTTGGGTTTACTGCCTCTCTGGGATTCTCAGTGTTTGCAAATACCATTACAAGCTCCAAGATCCACGCCGAGCTGTTTTGCCCTATGACCCATTTTCTTTGGAACGTTGGCGATTTGCTGGGCCGAGTGGCATGCGAGTTTGAGTATTTCCAGATCCGCAATCCAGGAAAGCTCGAATTTTATGCATATGCTCGTTTATTATTTATCCCTTTCCTCATCTTTTATTGCTGGCTGGACAACCCTAGTGATTCTATTTACTTGGGTGTTATGTTCACGTATGGGTTCACCAATGGCCATGCCATATCTTCTGCTATTTCTTATGCACCCTATTGTGTATCGGAAGAACAGCGTCCTGCAGCAGGTGGTCTCATTGGTATGGTTATTGCATTTGGGTTAGTTTCGGGTGCCCTGATAAGCTTTCTTATCATTCCATTTGTCCATGCCAAATAATCAATAGAATTTATCCGTAATCTCTAGCCTAAACCAAAATCTTGTCAACGTCATGTACGCTGTAATCTATGTATCTCGGCCCTAGGCAGAGTCTGTACTACTTTGTGTCCATCTCGTTACGAATTTGGGCCCCCCAGTACTTAACTTGAATGCCATGCATCCTTGGCTGTTTATGTATTCTGGACCCGCAATGCTGCTGACAAGTGCATGAAAAGGTTAGCTCGAGTTCGCTGGCTTTCGACTGGAGTGGCCTCAAAAGCGCCCAATTTGGCATTAGCGGATGAAAAGGCCGTGAAATCGTTCCATGAAATTGAAAAGGAAATGGCCCAAAAGTCCAACAGCTACCGTCGCGAGCTTCACAGGAAAAATTCAAAAGCATCGATTTCCAAGATTCGGCTCGATTATCAGAGTATGAAGGACCAGTTTAGCCTGGGTGATGCAATTATGATTGGGTCTTTGGTGTATGCGGTGGTAAAGATGCCCACAAATTTTCAAGACCCGATAATCGTTTGTGATGCAAAGGGAGTGACCAAACAGGTCTGGCCCGCAATGGTCACTGCACGATTGGCAAATTTGATTCCTTCCAAATCAGAAATCCTCACCAATTGCCTCAACAAGGATCAAACTGCGGTTTCGGGCTCAGTGTATGAGCATTTCGGCTTTCCCCTGGGAAGTCTCCAGAATGATGCTTTGGCCATCGCGCGCGAATTGGTACCTAAAGTTCTTGATATTATCCTCTTGCTTCAGCGTAATGTACCGGTGACTGTCTCGCTTTACGATTTCTTCGCCCTCGTTTTAAAGCTCAAGGACACAGACCTAAGCGAGATGGCGACCCTCGACTGGCCTCAGCCAATTGATGAGTATACTCCTGAGCTTACTCCTGAATTCATTTTGGCTATGCGTATGGTGTTTGATGACTACCTGATTCGAAATAAAGTGCGACTCGAGTTTGGCTACACAAAGTTGAATATTGTGGTGATAAAGTCCCTTGAGACTGAAAAGGAGCACGTCGATATTGTCAACAAAAACACCACAAAGACGCGGAACGAGAACAAGGTGCCCAAATTATTCGTGACCTACGTCAAGGATTATGCCCTCGATAATTTGAGTACGACTGACCCGCAAAGCATGGGCATTGCCGTTCAAATTCTCAGGTCGGTAGGACAGTACAGTGACGAGAGCCTCGATAAACATCATGCATTTGAATGGGTTAATAAATACGGTCTCCTCCGTACAGATGGACCGTTTCTTGACAGGGATGCTTATCAGTGGTTTGCAGGAGAGGAACAAGTAGACCAACCAAAGCACAAGCAACCAGAGCAGCCTACCATCGGACAAATTGCAGCAGCAGCAGACGATAAACTAGAAAAACTGCGCGTTAAAGTCACCGATCCCGTTTGGTGTATTGATAGCGATGATACCACAGAAGTTGATGATGGCATCTCAATAACCACAAAGGGCAACATTGCCTGTGTTCAAGTGCACATTGCCAACCTCACTTGTGCATTCAAGGATCCAAAACCTTTGATTGATGCAGTCTATGCCAGGACCACCACAGTATATATGCCTCAGCGTAAGATTGCTATGCTACCCGAAGAGTTTGCGCAAGTTTACTCGCTGTCCAACGGATCTCCAGCATTGACGGTGATTATGGAATTCAATACACAAACTGGTGAGCGTCTCAGCACTAGAATCCAACCATCAACGTTGCAAAATGTCAAGCGAGTGAATTACAAGCATGTGGAGGACATTATCTCGAAAAACCACGCCACAGGTGCCCTTAAAGACCTCTACGACTTGAGCAACACGTTCTATAATACACGCTTGGCTAAAAACGCAGTGGTAAATTTGCTCATGCAGAATAGCCCCAAAGTATTGGTAGACGCCAGTGGAGCCGTACAAATGGAAACAGAAAAGACACCACGTGCTACTCAACTGGTGACCGAGCTAATGCTACAGGCAAATGCTGCGGTAGCACAATTCACACATGAAAACAATATTCCCTGCATCTACCGCTTCAACTCGCTGAGCTTTTATACCGAGGACCAGCGCCAAGAATTTTTCAATCAAAAGCTGATAGGTTTTGAATGGATGCCTGCAATGCGTGCTAGTGTGCAGAGCACTAGCCCCCAGCCGCACAGTCTCACTGGACTCGACAGCTATAGCTGGTTCACCTCACCGTTGCGCCGTTCTCAAGACCTACTGCTCCATATGCAGCTAGAGGCGTATCTACTCCAAAAAGAATTCCCATTGAGCACCAAAAAGCTCAACAACATGATTCCGTGGATATCAGCGAGCCAATCGCTCACAAAACTGTTCCAGCGCCAAATTGATAGGTACTACAGCCTAAAGTACCTTGAAGGTCGCCAAGGCGCAGTGGTCACTGGCTACCCCCAACAAACTGACCGTGACACAAACACGCAAACGATATACATCCCAGAGTTTGGAGTCTCTGCTGAGCTTCACTACAATAGGAATCCTGTCGGACCAGGACCTCGCTCGTTTACGATTGGGCGGGTATCTGCCATTATAGACTTGTTGCAGGTTTCTAAATTTGGAGCCAAGCTCTGAAATCAGGCTTCATCTAATGTACATAAATAACTAGCATCTCTCAAAAACTTTATAAAGTCCTGGCAAGCTGGTGATCTCTACCAATGCCTTTTGCATGGACTGCATCCCCACAATTCGCGATTTAAATGCATTGAAGATAAGTTTGAGGTCTTTATTAGAAGGATTGACAGGAATACACCATCTTGAAAGAGCTTCAAGTATCGCATGAAGGCAATTGCGCTCATTTTTCCATGGAACATCCTGATTAATTTCAGTAAAGAAGCCAGGCAAGCGAGCAATTGAAGGTGTGTATCCTGCCAGCAAAAGGGGCATTTGGGTAACTAGAAGCTCACCATTTCTTGACTGAAGCTTGATTTTGAAGTACTCGTCGAGCATTGGCGCCATTTTTTCGAGCATTGGTGAAACACTTGGTTGAGCTTCTGGTGTCCCCAACTGCAGCAGGTTATGTACAGAGAGCCCATCTCCAAGATGAATTGTGCCGAAATTTGCAAAATCTAGTAGCCCAATCTGGTAAAAAAGTGCCTGACTTAGCTGATAATAGTCTGCAAGGTACAGTCGTACATCGTACTGAATAGCTGCCAGCGAGCGCTGCGGATCTACCAGCCCAATATATGTTTGTTTGACAAAGAACTTAGTAGTCGACTGGGAGAATTGCTTATTTACCGCATTTCTGAGCTGTGCAACAGACAACAAGTTCACCTCACTGGGCTGCACTTGAGCAGGCGTGATGACAGTCGGATCAGAATTGAGTTCTTCTGCTAATAGATCACTTTGTTGGCTCTCGTCTGCTTCTAAATCAGACCCCGGCTCGCGCTTGAGGCTCTCAAGTCGTTGAGATTTGCGAGGCGAGAGCTGCGCGGGCTGATTAGTTTTTGAAGTAGATTTTGTGAATGCGAGTGTCGACTGTTGGGGATCAGTTCGAACAAGTTTATGCTCATACCGCTGCGATGAAGACATTTCGGGTTGGGCCGTAGTACTGGGAATGTGACGAGCACTGGTAAGTACTGTCTGAGCTGCAACAACGCGAGTTTTGGCCTGAGCGTCGAGAACTTCATTTGATGCCTTAGCCAATAAATCAACAATCTCGTCCTGATATAGAAAAGTCACCATTGACTTTGTAGGGTGAGTATTGACATCAACATTCTCGGGATCTATTGTTAGGTCCAGGTATACAAATGTATTAATCTTCGCCACATAGCTAGCATAAACCTGATGAAGTGCTCTCTGGAGTGGTTTGCAGTCTACCAGCCGCCCATTAACGAAGAAAATAAACGGAATAGACTTGGCCGAGTAGTCAAGGCTGGAAATGTAGCCACGCGCTCTTAGCCCATAATCTGGGGCATCAGCTGTTAGTTTGAGTAAGTTTGCAGATAATGCGGTGCCGAAAACCGACCGGATTTTGGCTATTGTATCGCCATCCGGTACCACAGTGGGCTGGGCATCCCGGGTCTGTTTGCAGGTAAACGTTCCCGGGTATCGGATTGCGTATCGAATGACAGTATCCATGATGCCTGTGAATTCTGACTTGCGCGTTGAGTTTAGAGCTTCACGGCGCGTAGGATTGTTGTAAAAGAGGTTCTCGACGTTGATAGTTGTTCCATCAATACCCGCAACGTTCTGGGTTTTTTCGAGCTCTCCAGCATTATAAAAGGCGCGAGTAGCCACCTTGTCGGCTTTTTGTTTTGTTATAACCGACAATTTAGCCACATGCGAGATACTAGAGAGCGCCTCACCTCTGAACCCGAGAGTCGAGATCTGGCTCAATTCGCTGAAATCAACAAGTTTAGAGGTAGCAAAGCGCATACAGAGCAATGGTAAATCCTTGTGCGCAATCCCATTGCCGTTATCTTTCACCTGTAGGAGTCCAAACCCATTATCGCTGACCTGGACCTCGACGCGGGTAGCTCCTGCATCGAGCGCATTCTCCAAAAGTTCCTTGAGAGCGTTTCTAGGGGAAACAATCACCTCTCCCGCGGCAATCTGCTGGACAACTGCTTGAGGTAGCTTCTGGATCATATTTCGAGTCGTATCGCGAACCTGACGCGCGCGCCTGACATAATTAATTTAAGCCGTTTAGGTCGATGGCTCCTCGAACCCGAAAAACGTCAGAGGCCCGAAACAGCCGAAAAATTAAGCCAATTCGACGATTTAGAGAGGAAAATTATGGCCCTTGCTGGCGGTGATGGGATATCATCGGAATAGCTACAGCAACAGAGAGCGGGTCCCTTGAGGAGCCCTTTTCGACTGGACTGCAGTCTTTGGAGCAGAAGACACAACAATTATTCAAAACGATGCCGACGCCAGCAACTGTCCCTGCCCTCTCATCCTCTCTGAAATTAATTAGTATTTATTTATGTAAAGACCAAGGCCACCTTGGCACTTGGTCACTGTACAGGCCACCATGATTGGCAATTGGCGTCACTGTACTTGAATTAAAAGCAAAATCGAGATATTAGCAATTTGTTATGACCCAGAAAAGAAATAAATAGAGGTTTTGGGGAAGAGGGTTTAGAGGGGGAAAATTTCCAAAAGCTCGCCAATGGCAGCAAACATAAACGCAAACGAGTTTACTACACGGTTTGTACTGGCGATTCCCTCGACTTTTTTCCTTTGTGCTTGCATTGTGTCAAATGTGGTGGGGCGATTTCAACTTGGGAAGATGAGGGCCATTTTATACACACTCCTCAACCACTCAACACAGTAACCTAAAAAAAATACGCGACAGGGTAAAGCTGGCAAAATCGGTGAGAAAAGTATGCTTTTTAGGTATTTAGTTTATGGGAATATCTATTTCTAATTACTACGGGTATAACAACGTGGTTCATTCTATTATTGGGGATCCTGGTCAACATTTGCACGGAACAATTTTGGGTCCTTGCATATGCATATGCACATGTATCACGACAGCTGATCAAGTGGCCATTTGGCAGTAGGAAGACACCCCAACGAGCTGCGGTACCCACTCTCATACATTTCAATACCTGCCCAACCAATCATGAGTGCGTTATCAGTGCACCATTCAAGCGGTGTTTGATGAAACTTTAAGTGCAGGGGCACCGACATTTCATGCAGATGAGTGCGAAGAAATGAATTTGCTGCAACGCCTCCGGAAACCACGAAATCAATGGTCGAACCCTGTTGGAGCTTCCCTTGTTTGACTAGTTTTTTAATTGCAAGCTCTGTCTTGCGCAGGATATGCGTGAATATGGCTGCCTGAAATTGCTCACCATATGCACGTCTTATCGATTCACTTTGTGCTGATAACGGTACATGATTATTCTGCTGCGATAAGCGTGACATGAGAGCTGAAAAGTGTGCAAAGCTAAATGCAGTCTGTGTGATTCTCCCATCGTGCGTCTTTTCAAGAGGCAATGTAACCTTGAGCTGAATGTCACTTGCCTTGTCACGGGCTTCCCCACTGGAAACAAATTTGTCAAGCTCTTTGCCTAGCATAATCCCCTGTAACCCAAGCTGACGTGCACACTTATCGAGCGCGTTGCCAGCTGCTATGTCGATGCTTTCAGCAACTACTTCGTGTTGTGTAGTACTATGGGAAAGTACGAGTAGCGTATGGCCTCCACTTGCTAGTAAGGAGATGTACGGGTAATTTGGCCCATTCTCGAAAAATCTCGGCGTCAGCAGATGGCCCAACATATGATGTACCCCCACAAATGGAACGTTCCATCCACATGCGAGCCCTTTACCCAGCTGTAAACCAGCTGCAAGAGATGAAAACATACCAGGGCCCTGGGTTGCACAAACAAGATCAATTTTGGGCCGTCCAAACTCCTCTAGGAGGTTGTTCACCAGCGGTCCTAAATGCTGCAGGTGATGGCTCATGGCATCGATGGGAATAATTCCTCCATCTTTGGCGGAATCGAGGGTGGTTTTACGGTGAGCAATGAGTTTAGGAACACTTGATCGGTCAATTAAACAAATAGCCGAATCATCGCACGACGACTCGATTGCCAAAACCCTGTAAAATCTACAAAACCTTTTCATTTGCCACGACGCCACGATCCAAGCGCTAGAGCGGCCGCATGAGTCGATCTGTACTCGATACAGTTTACAGATTTAATACCAGAATTGCATGTTTCTGTTGCATTGAACCTTTCCAAACGGAATTGGATTTCCATCCAACGCTATAAGTTCCCATATTTTGACTTTATGCAAACTGTATTGTAGTAGTAATTAGCATCTGTACTTTTTTATCTATAAGATTTACAAAATAGAGCAGTAAATAAATGGGAGAGCAGCCATGGAGAGCAGCCATGGGGGGCAGCTATTGGACAGACTACAAGGAAGTGGCATCACCGCCAAAAGGCTCGACACCCTCAGGACGCTTACCACTGAGAGCCAATGGCACAATACCGCTGACATGCATATCAGGACCGTAAATCTCCATGGGCAAATCGAGTTCCTCACCGGCATTCTTAAGAAGACGCAGACCCTCTTGCCAGTTGGGACCGCCGCGACGCACAAAGATCTTGACCTTGTGAGAGTGCAACAGCTTTTGGTAGGCGCGGAAAGCGCGAATAATACCCTTGAAAGTGCTTCCGACCTGAGTAAAGTTGGCAATACCACCACCGATAAACAAGTACTTGCCCTCAGGATGAGGTTCGCCACGGGTCATCAAATCAAGCACAGTCTTTGCATATTCAAAGGTCTGGCCCTCATTAGGGGCACCACTGTACTCACCGTAATTGGCAAGTTCGTTGGCGTAACCGGCGCTAGCGATGGCGTCAGCATAAACGACACTGGCACCACCACCGGCGACCAAAGTCCAAATACGGCCGGTCGAGTTCAAAACAGTCAATTTGAGAGAAGCACCGGTCTTGGAGTCAAGCTCGGCAATGTAGGCCTCCTCTTTGGTCATTTCACGGCCAAATGGAGCAGGGAACTCCATGGGGGGACCATTGTCAACGGTGGCCTTGACGGTACCGCTAATAACCTTACCCAAAACGCTAGGGGCACGAGCTTCAGCCCACTTGGGGCCACACTCAAACTCCGCAGTCTGATCGAGCTTACCAGCCAAATCAAGGTAGTGGACATCGACACCCGTGCTGCTGGGGACTACAACCAGAGGGTTGATTTCAAGGTATGTGAATTGGAGATCGACATAAACAGCATACAACTTGTTGATGAAATCGAGCAGCGCAGTGTGCTGGTCTTTGGGAACCTCACTCAGCAACTTGGAGGCAATTTCGGTATCGCTGGGATACTCTTCCTGTAAATCAACAGGAATCAAGATTTTGGCGGCCTTGGCATCAACATCACCCACGTCGACACCACCCTCGTGGTAAAACAAAATCCAATCACCCTCACGCACAGAGTGAATGTTGATGTAGTATTCGTGCTTTTGCTCGTGGGGCACAAAAGGTTCTACCAAAAAGACGTTCAACGCGCCCTCAACGTGCTCGACTTTTTGCACTTTTCCGGCACGTTCAGCGACCCAGGCACGCGCCTCAGGCCATGTCTTGTTAAGGGCCAACAAACCGCTTTTGCCACGGCGCTTGATGAGCTGGTCAGGCTTGGCAACGAACTTTGCACCCGACTCGAGCAAAAAGGGGTACTCTGTCTCAGCCTGCTTGAGCACCTGCTCTACATGAGCTGCGTCACTCGATTCAAAGCGGATCTGCGCCAACTTGGGCGCGCCCTGGTCGAATTTGGTCTGAGGGGGGTTCTTGGTCCACACAGGAGCCCTGTCAAGGAAATAACTCAAAAGGGCTTTTCCGTCAGCTTCACGAATCGACTTTGCAGACATTTGTTTGGGTTTATGGAGGATGACTCTAAAGTGGCCCGCGGGCTTATAAAGTAGCCGGGGTTAGGGCCGCGATATTGTGAGGTGGGTGGGGGTCACCATTCGTCCCGAGTGGGTGCGTATTCGTTGAGCATCTGGTTTTCTTGGACTTGAAATCAAGCAATTAGATCAATGAACCGAAAATTTCACTGGCCTCTCTTTGCAACGTCCGGATCATTATCGTTGGGAAGTGGGGGTCTGGACTGTCACCCCACCTAGATCAACAGCTCAATCACACAACGCTACAAGATTTCAAAGAATCAGCCAATATTAATGGAGATGAGCTAATATTTGTATTGATTCAAACAGAAACAAAATGGTGGCAGTGCTACACATTTTGTAATGCCCCCCCTAGGATGTTCTCGAGTGGGCCACTCACGATGCTAGATCTATATCAATTGCGCACGCATGAGCTGGTCTATACATTCCGTATCTTTGTATATTCCGTATATTCGGCTAATTTAGGTCTTGCCAGGTCTAATTACGATACATGTAACCTACTTGTCCGTATAGCTTTTGGTATAGCCACTTGATATAGCCACTGGGTATATAAATGGGTTAAATCGGCCCGTGCACTTGATCGTTTCTACATATAGCTAGAACTACTGCCGCCTATACTATTCAATTCGTGCGCACTCATCGCACCCGATGGCTACTTGACCTGAACCCGACGCTTATTCAGCATGTCGTTTCTATCTCGCAGTTCAACGGCAACAGCTCTTCCGGTGTCTCTTTCTGCGGATAATGGCGCCAATGAGAACCCTACAGACAGCATTTCTCAGCTGAAGTTCAGTCCTACTGCTGAAGTTCTCGCAGTATCGAGTTGGGATAACAAAGTGCGGTTGTATGAAGTAGATGGAAGCGGAAACGCTATGAAGCGCGCCGAGTACGACCACCAGGGTCCTGCACTTGCGTGTGGCTGGTTTTTAGATGGTACAAAGGCTGTTTCGGGCGGCTGTGATAACGCAGTGCGTTGTTTTGATATGCAGTCTGGTCAAACCATGCAGATTGGCGCTCACGATGCGCCCGTAAAATGCGTTCTGGGCGTCGAGGTTCCCGGAAACCAGGTCGTTGCTTCGGCATCATGGGATAAAACCCTCAAATACTGGGACGCTCGCCAGCAAACACCTATTGCGACCGTCCAGTTACCCGACCGTGCGTACAGTGCTTCGACCCTTAAAAACTTGCTAGTTGTAGGGTGTGCTGACCGTAAGATTGCTGTTGTAGACCTCAACAATCCCCAGACTATTTTCAGCACCAGGACCTCTGCGCTTCGCCTACAAACTCGCACAGTCGCCTGCCATAGCGATGGTGTTGGCTTCGCAGTAGGCTCAATTGAGGGCCGTTGCGCTATCTCGTATGTCCAGGATTCACAGCAGATATCTTCTGGGTTTGCATTCAAATGCCACCGTGAGCCCAGACCGGCTCCTCGCCAGGGTGAAAACGTTTTTGCCGTCAACTCGCTTAGCTTCCACCCGGTACACAACACTTTGGCCACTGCTGGCTCTGATGGAACAATCAAGTTTTGGGATAAAGACGCACGCTCACGCCTCAAGCACAGCTCGCCAGTGGGAGGTAGTATTGTCTCCACTGATTTCAATAGATCTGGCTCGTTATTAGCATATGGAATCTCTTATGATTGGAGTAAGGGCCACCAATTCAATACTCCTGGATATCCTACTAAAATCTCCATCCATACTGTTCAGGAGGCAGAAGTCAAACCCAAACCGGGGACTAGAAAAAAGTGAGTGATCCCAGTTCCCCCCTGACTGAGTGAATAATTAATTTCTAGCATCCTAGATACCAGGAATATTTTATATAAACGCCATGTAGGTCACCTGCCTTTAGACTCCCTGCTTTGAACGGGAAAGTAACCTGTTTCGTTGGAAAGGCATTCTGTCGGTACGTCTATTATATCCGTTTTAGATTGGACTCGAGGCCTAGGGGTGCCGATTTGGGACAGCACCAAGGTTAGACTGAATGATTGTGAAGGAGCACCAATAAATTTTGCTAGCTCGGGGCTAGTAAACTGCATGGGCTCTAGCTTCCGAGAGAGGCAGCTCCTGGTACTCCAGCGGGATCGTGCGCCCGTGTATCCACACTGATCGCGATTCCAACATACATATTCATAAAATTAGTCGAAAATCTGCGCGCCGGCCGGGATAGCAAGGCACATGGCCAAATCAAGGCACTAGCCTGCTGATTCTTGAGCGCTTATCGATAAGATGAGAGACTTGAACCCCCCTTGAATATTGGTCAAGATTACACTCTAGTCCTATGAACGGAAAGACTATAGTGTCGCACAGTCGTTGGATAGCTCAATTGAAACATCAGCTTTACATATGCAACGTCAAGGCACAAGAACCATTCGAGGAGGCTTCGGGGCTAAGCAGCGGTTGCGGGGCTAAATGTATAAATGTCGCGAGTCCACCGTCGTAAACATCCCCTCGAGTGTCATTAAATTAGATAAATATATTGTTACAAATGGATCGGCAACAGATCGTTATGGCCAAACTGGGAATTGCACAATGGGCATTTGCGCATCCTTGAGGAGAGACGTGCGTTGGCGCAATCACTACAAAAAACATGTCCACAAGCCTTAATCGCAGTGTTTTTCCAGTTGTTGGTACACAAGGAGCATAGGGCCACCGTGCGAAGCGATTCCAGTTGTTCCTGAACTGCGCCAGATCCCGAAGTAGTGCGCTTGATTTCAAGCTGTTTACGCAGCTTTTCAACCTGAGTCTCGAGCCCCCTACGTTTTTCGGCTGCAAATGCTACATCAGAGTCCCGAACCTTGAGTTGTTCTTGTAGCGACTCGATCTTGTGATTAGCGGCCTTAAGAGACCCCTCAATCTCGGTTCGGCGCCGATCTTCGGCCACCTGATACCTCTGTAGCTGTACGAATTTCTGGTCAAACTCTGAAATTTGCTTCTCACGTTTTTGGAGCTGAGTGTTGGCTTTTGTCTCGCGATCACGCAGCGAGCTCACCAACTCTGCATATTTGGTGAGTGAAGACTTGATACGCGTCATTTCGGCTTCCAAAGCATCTTTCGCACGCATCGCACCAAAGAACTTTTCGTCAGCTCTGACCTTGGACACCTGGGCAGCATTAATCTTGGCCTCGACATGCGCCTGGTCTTGAATCTTGGCCAACGCTTTCGCGTGCGCCTTGGAGTACGCTTGTTCCAGACTCGGAAGTTCAGCGGAGAGGATTCGGGTCTTCTTGGCGAGCTTATGTGCGTACTCCTTCAAGTCGTCCAAAGACATTTTGTCAATACTCTCGTCACCGTCGTCTTCTGCGTCTGTGGCTGCTGCAGCTGGCTTTGAGGCCCGTTCCTCGGCGATCTTTTGCAACTCTTTGAGGTTTTCGAGACTCTGCTGCCGTGTTGCTTCGGCTGCTTTGAGTACATTGATTTCTGAGATCTTCTCGTCCCGGGCGGCTCTTAACCGTGCCACGTCATTTTGAGTACTTTCGGCTCTTTTTTCGAGCTCCTGGATCTGTTCAGCAGCTTTTTGGCGCGCTTCAAACTCTGCATTAGCCGCAAGCGATTTGGCCTCGGCAGCAGCGGCCATTTGCACTTTTATATCCTGCTCAAGACGGATATTATCAGCACTGAGTGCCTCAATTTTGGTCAAGCACGTCTTGTAAATTGCAGATTTCAGCAAGGATTCCTCATTGGGGTTCTCAGAAGCTATTTGCAGGTCTCTAATTTGTGCTTCTAGCTCGGTAACTCTTGCCTGTAGTTTTTCAATCTGAGTAGCTTGTGCTGTCACGGTTCCACGCTGAGCTGCTAATTCGTCATTCAATTTCTCAACCTCTGCACTGGTGGCCTGGGCGGGTTCCTCGGTTGGCTCTTTATCTTTGGAGTCACGGGCAGCACCGTTTACGGGACCGCTCGTAGGCCGTTCCTCGAGCCTTTGGTGCTCCAAGTACTTGACCCTGAGTGCCTCAAGCTCTTCTTTGGCATTGTGCTGGAGCGCATTCAGCTCCTCCTTGAGCGCATCGCGTTCACGCCGGTAAACGTTGAGCTGGCGGTAAATCGCTTCTTTCTGAAACTGCTCGAGTTCCTCAGGCGTCATTTGTTTGGTGAGCGGCGATAAAAACTGGCGCTTGGCGTCGCTATCACCATCCTCCTCTTCTCTAGCCCGCTTGTCCATGGAGATGAGTAAACGCTATGCGATGGTGGCGGATAGGGTGGCGGATGTCTCGAGGATGGGGGGCTAATCAGTTGGCAGGGCCAGTCGGCAGGAAGCATGTGACCTAAGTTGGCTAGCGAAATAAAAAGCCAGTGACCATGAAAAGGAATCTCTCGAAATCTCTCGGAAAGGCTCTCTAAACTTGGGACCCACACCCACACCACCTCAACACCCATTAGTCATACACATAGGGCTGCCCCTGAAATTTCACAGAACCCACTCACATCCCCCCGGATCTAATTCACTCTCCAAATGGTCAACATCCCCAAGACCCGTAAGACTTACTGCAAGGGTAAGCAGTGCCGCAAGCACACTCAGCACAAGGTTACCCAGTACAAGGCTGGTAAGGCTTCTCTTTACGCCCAGGGTAAGCGTCGTTACGATCGTAAACAGCGTGGTTACGGTGGTCAGACCAAGCAGGTTTTCCACAAGAAAGCCAAGACCACCAAGAAGATTGTCCTCCGTCTTGAGTGCACTACCTGCAAGACCAAGGCTCAGCTTCCTTTGAAGCGCTGCAAGCACTTTGAGCTTGGCGGTGACAAGAAGCAGAAGGGTCAGGCCCTCCAGTTCTAATTATTCTCTTGTAGAGTTCTTTATTCGTGTAGTTATTATACGGTATACAAGCATGTATATAAGTGGGCTGTAGTGGCCCGCGTTTAGTTTTGCGAGCGTCCCCAATGAGGTTATCGCAAGTTAGTACAGTAGCAGTAACTGACGGATACTAAATACTGAAGTGAGAATTAGAGTTAAATCTCATCAATCTCAACCTCTTTCTCCTGGCCCTATTTTATCCTCTCTTGAATACCCCCTGCATCCCGGGGTGCTACCAGCTGCCTCAAACAGACACTCTAGACGTTCCCACAACCTGCACCTTTGGCCAGGGTAGTAATCTAACCAACCACATGGAGCAGCCAAACCAAACCGCACAAAAGCCAAAACCTCCAAAACCTACCAAGCCACCAAAGCCCAGTAAATTATTGGACCCACCAATTCTGATCACCGACCAGACCGATGATGATGTCCCGAAACTGAAAAAGCCGCCGCCCAAACCGAAACTTGACCGGGGAAACTCCCAGTCGAGCGTTGGCACAGAGTCTAGGCCTATTCCCAAGCCGCCTTTATCCAGATCAACCACACCAAGGCAAATTATATCTCGCACCGCCTCGCCGTTACCCCCAACCCCACACTCGCACAACAGACTATTGAGCTCAACTCCGCCCCCCATACCGGCACCCAGATCACCTATGCTACGAATTGAGCCCGAAGATTACCTTGGAGCGGAACAAGAACGCCAAAACCACGACTCTAGCCCGATGCTTTCCAAGGGGTCAACGGCATATGAATGGGTTCCTCCGCCGCCCAAGCCAATTGATCAAGAGGTCTTAGAGCCATCAACACAATTTGTACCGAGTGCTCAGTCGGTTTCAGCTCACACGGCACCCGTCCCACCGCCGAGAAGCAGAGACGCCGCTCCGTCCCTGCCTGTGCGACACCCACCGCCTCTTCAACGCACACAGACGCTCACTATCAAGCAAAAAGTCCTTTCAAGCTTTAACATTAACCACCATCCTCCGACTTGTAATGTGAACCTCCCCTTTGATCAAGTGGTTGGAATTTATTCAGTCAATGAGCAGTGTACGCTTGTCTGTACCACTGGTTCCATGACGCTAATCGCCGATGATCTTGAGCCAATTTGGGAGTCCAGTGATTACAATGTTTCGTGTTGTGTTGGTAACGAGGACCGGCTCTGGATCGGTATGCATAACGGGTTAGTGGCTTGCATTGACCTGAAAGACGGACATACACTTTTTTTGGCCCGCACCGCACACACAAAGTCAGTGGCCTACATTTGGGTGGATGAAAAGCATCAAGCAGTAATTAGTTTGAGTCAAGATGGTAAAGCACTCATCTGGCGTGCTTCCCCGGGCGATTTTGATACCCCACCCACAGCATTCCGAACCGTACCAACCCCTATAAGCAGTGCTTTGTACCATTCACAAAAACTCTATGTCACTACAAAGAACTCACTTTACGTTTATGATCCTTTGGGCCCCAGCCTGTATCTAACGCCACGGCCCATTGAATTGCCCAGTGATACCGCCAGTTCGACCCGCCAATACTTTAATTGCATGGCCACCGATGGCTTGACGCTCATTTGTGGCCATAATGATGGAACACTCTCCACATTCGATCTCGAGAGCTTCCAACCTATCTTCACCTGTAAAACGGGGATTAACGCTATCAACGCCGTCACGGCAGTGGACGATATGTGGTGGCTTGGGCTGAGCTCAGGATCTATTCTGGTCATTGATCCTCGTGAATCTCAGATGCTCAAGGAGTGGAAGAGTGCTAGCAGCACTGGAAGCTCGATTCCTGGTGTCAAATCGCTCACAAGGATCCAACTGGCAGGCAAGGACTTGGTGGTCACGGTGGGGGCCGGTACTGCCCTTTGGGATGCCAAGCTCCAAAGTGACCGAGTTGAACGTGAGGATACACAGCGACGCGCTACTCAGGGCACTACATTTGAGAGAAATGTACGCATTTTCAGCTGGAACGTCGACTCGCGTAACCCCGAGACAATGGCGCCTGAACTGGTACGGACAAACTGCATGGACGGTGATATCTTGGTGTTTGGTCTTCAAGAGGTTGTAGAGTTGAGCAATAAAACTAAAACCGCCAAGAAAATGGCCAGTGGTGGTGACCAAACTGAGCATAAAGAATTTGGGCTATGGAAACGGTACCTTTGCATGTCGCTCGGCAATAAGTACGACTTGGTATTTGAAAAAGCACTTGTTGGCTTATATATGATTGTGTTTTCGCGTACTACTGAGACCAAGGTCACTGACTTTTCGCTCGTGAAAACAGGAATGGGTGGGTTACATGGTAACAAGGGTGGCATCAGTGTCTCTCTTGATTTCGAAGGTACCACAATCTCGCTTATAAACTGCCATTTGGCAGCCGGGCATACCCAAATCATCCAGCGAAACCGTGATGCGGCACAGATCCTCGATACTATTGTGGGAGGCCTCAAGCCACTGGAGCATGATTACTGCTTTTTCTTTGGCGATACAAATTACCGAATTAATACTGCGCGTGAGTTGGCTGTAAAGTACATTAAAGATGGAGACTTTGAACGGCTGGCTTCGCTTGACCAGCTTAATGGCCAAAAGCGCAAGAATCCGACATTTGTGCTCAATGCTCTCGAGGAGAAGGAGCTGCTATTTGCGCCTACTTATAAATTTGACCGAAACAGTGATAGATATGATTCGAGTGAGAAGAAACGCGTCCCGGCTTGGTGTGACCGCATTTTATACCGAGGCGGTGCTGAGGCACTGTCCTATACTAGCATCGCGTGTCAATATTCTGACCATCGTCCAGTGACGGGTCTATATAGTATAAAGACACATAATTAGCATTAGAGTAGTATTTGAATCATCCAGCAAGGCGAGCACTTGGCTCCCCATTCGTCAATTTGAGCTGAAAGGTCGGCCGCTTTAGCAATAAATAATGGCCTGAATACCTAGATTATCACTAGTATTAATTTTGGTGACAGCTGGTGCGTTTATATATGTGTATCACAAGTCCTAGCTGGTTTGGGAGCCTCACTTGCCAGGCCTCGTAGCTCTCCAGCCCTCTATTTGGTACCTGGCACTCCACATACTCTGCGGAGAGCCGCTATAGCGATTCTCGCCCTTCCACTCGGCCTCAAATGCCCACCCGAGTGTCTCGAGGAGCACCTTGAGCTCATCCAAAGAGAGCTCTATTTTAGGCGCGCTGCCCCATTTTAAAGGCCCGTAATTGATCCAAGTACCTCCAGGTTTCAACAATAGCGCAATTTGTTCCAGGTAGTCGAGTACATTCTCGGCGGTATCGATAAAAAACAACGTCACAATGGAATCGTATTGACCCTTGTGCTCGAGGAAGTTCTTGTAAAGGAACTTGATGTTGGGATCGCTACTGAACGAGACGATTCCTGGTTGTGTTTGATCATGTGCTTTCTCCAGGTGCGAGAACTCAAGAACCCAAGGATACACTGAATACGATTTAGTGGTTTGCTGGGCAAACTGTGCGGCGAGATGCAAGGTTGGGTCGAATTCTAGTGCATCTACTTGCCATCCCAGCTTGCTCATTTCGAATGCTAGGCCACCCACTCCCGACCCTGGTAAGAGCGCCGTGCCAGCTCCAGAGGGAAGGTTGGCGATAATTGGCTTGAACAATTGATTTCTTTGAACATCAGTCAGGTCACAAAAGTCTCGTATAAAGTGGTTAAACGTCTCAAATGTGCGATACCTCGGTCCTGGGCTGGAAGCAGCCAGCTCGAAACTGGTGATGTTGTGGTGCTTGATGGCGAATTGCGCCAGATCATTCATCAGGATCGAGTTTGCTTGAGCACATTGGCGCGCTAAACGGTATCGTTTGAGTGTCTCGACTCCCAACTCTTGATGCTGTTTACTGAGCTTGAAGAAAAGCGTGCGACGTCTGTCTACCAGGTCGGTCGAGTACTGGCCAAATTTCAAGAACCCAGCGACTGCCTCCACTATTTGAGCTCGTGAGCCAGTATTTCTCCGCCTATACCGCTCAAAGAGCTTGCCGATCATCACCCCCACAAATATCACCACCAGGTATTGGATCATGTAACCTCTGGTACCCTACACACTTGACTCTAAGACATCAGAGGAAAATTAGATCACGCTGCTCACCTTTGTTCTAGATGTATAGGGTCACAAAAGCGATAGCGGGGACTTATATCTGCCTGAGCGTATTGGGATGGATCTCAAGAGCCTACAAAATCGCCAGCGCATTAAGCACCGCCCATAGCGAACCCGTACTATTGGTTGTTGTTACTACAGAGACCCCCAAGTGGTGCTTCTGGGCTCCCTGGACCGCTCCCTTTGTAGAGCTCGAGATTATCCCGTTTATTCTCAGCACAATTGTCTTGTGGACAGGAGGACGATACTGCGAGCAAATATGGGGAGGCAGAAAGTACCTGGTGTTTGTGGCAATTTGTTTGCTTCCTAATCTGATTCTTGTGCTGATTTATGCATTTATCTCCCTTGCAAACGGAAAGGAGTACCGTATAAACGGTATGGCCAGCCTCGTGGCAGGCATCATCGTAGCTCTAAAGCAGCTCATCTCCGAGCACGTAATTATTCTTTTCAAGGGCCGGATCCGCCTCAAAATCAAGTGGCTCCCCGCCTTTTCGGTGTTTGTGCTCCCGTTGCTCGATATCTGCGGCCTCTATGATCAGTGTCTTGCCTTTTATCTGGGCTTTCTGTTTGCTTGGGGTTATCTTCGATTCTATCAGACGTTACCTGAAATGACTGTGCGCCGCACTCGCATATTATCCCGGTCTTTTATTAGGGGTGATGCAAGCGACGCGTTTGCCTTCTCTGAGTTTTTCCCCGAACGCATCGCCCAATTCCTATCACGAGCTTCGTCGCCGCTATATGTCCTTGCTCTCAAGGCACGTATTATCCCTGAATTCACCGAGCAACAGATTCAAAGCGCGAATCAGCGCTACGCGACCCGACTAGGTGGTGTCTTGCCGCTGTATTCCACTACTAGAAGCACTAATGAGCGCAGACAAGCCATGTTACAGTCTCTGAACTGATGAGAAGCCAAAAAGACCTAAAATATCTAAACTATGTATCGAATTTACAGCATCCATAACCTGGAAATGAGACCCCCACTCGCACCTGAAGGCCGGCTCAGCTTGCACTCCATCAGTCTCTGCCCAAGATAAACTTACCAAACGGCTCAGCAAATGGTTCGTCAAACTTGTAGATCGTGTTTCCTCTCAAGATAGTCTCCATCACCTTACCCTTGACATGTTTGCCATCATAAACAGTTAGCTTGTTCTTAAAGTGCATCTTGGACGAATCGAATGTCCACTCAGCCTCTGGGTCGAAAATGCAGAAATCAGCATCTTTACCAACCTCAATGGAGCCCTTGAAGGAGGAGATACCGGCCTGCTTGGCGGGTCCGAGGGAGGTCCACTTGGAAATCTCGGCCAAAGTGACATTATTTTCCAAGGCCTTGGTCCATAAAACAGTGAGTCCAAGTCCCACAGATGTGATTCCTGCCCAGGATGTCACAAAATTGCCCTTCTCGACCTCCTTGAGGTTGGGGGTGCAAGGCGAGTGGTCACTCACAACACACTGAATATCACCATCCTTGAGAGCCTTCCACAACAGTTTCTGGTTCTCCTGGGATCGAATGGGGGGCACTACCTTGTACAAGACACCACCACGTGGGATAGATTCGGCTGCAAACGCCAAATAATGGAAGCATGTCTCAACGCTCAATGGCAAACCCTGGCGCTGTACGGCCTGAATGATTGGCAACGCCTTGGCAGTTCCCAAATGAACAATATGGAGGTTCAAACTCGGGTGCTTGGGGGCCAGGTTGGCAATCTCGGTGATAGCGTCCACCTCGAACTTATCGGGACGCAGGGCTAAGAAACTGGTGTACTCCTCGGGATCTCCATTGTGGTGATGACAAGCGCAATCGGACTCAATCTCAGCATGGAACAGCAGAATTGTATTGTTGCCTTCCAGCGTCTCCATTGCCCTGGCCACATCGGGGATCTCAACCATGGGGAAATCGGGATCCAGCCCCTGCATCAGGAAGCACTTGAATCCAAGAACGCCTCGTTTGATCATTGGCACGAGTTCGGCAGTATTTCCAGGAATGGCACCACCCCAGAATCCCGTATCAACCCAGCATTGACCCTTGGCAGCATCCAACTTGATCTCAAAATTCTCAAGAGTAGTGGTAGGGGGAATAGCGTTCAGAGGCATGTCGATAACTGTAGTTACACCTCCAGATGCAGCTGCTTTGGTGCCAGTCTCAAAGCCTTCCCATTCGGTACGGCCTGGCTCGTTGAGATGGACATGTGTATCAATGAGGCCAGGAAGGATCGCCAAGTCACCATAGCTGCGGGCTTCGGGGTCAACCTGCTTGGTTATTTTCGAGATTTTTCCATCTTGTATGTAGATGGTGGCGGGAACAAGCTCACCGTCAAGCAAAACTCTGGTTGAGGCGATCGCAGTCATGAAGGATATCGAGTAAGCCCAAGGTGCGGAATTTTCCGATTTGGAGAAGCTTCTCACTCATTAGTGGGTGCAACTGAAAGAGTTTTCACTATTTCCTCCTATAAATTACTTTGCCATCCATCTAGTTGGCTTATATGAGTACGTACTCGTGATGGCCCAGACGCACCTCCACAGACGCTTATATATATGAGTACTGGTAATGCAGACGCACCAGAGTATAAAGGTTTAAAGCACAAGGCTCCCACGTTTCGTGGATTTTCTATTATTATACTAGTAGCCACCTTGGTTCCCATATTATTGGGCGTGCTGACGCTGCACCTGGATCGATCAGCAGAGCTCTCGCAAAAACCCGCACGGACCCCTGAAATCGAGCTAGAGATCATGAGAATCCCGGCACCGGCTGCAACGCAAAACTCCACTGTTATTTTCCTCCATGGCCTCGGCGATACGGGAGCAGGATGGAAGGCATTGGCTGATACTGTGCAACGGACCCCTGGGTTCATGAATACGGGGTTTGTACTGCCCACCGCTCCCAAGCGGCTGATCACTGCGTACCAGCAACAAACTACTGGCTGGTTTGATATTATAAGTGCAAGAGTACGCAGCGACCGGCCAGGAGTGTTGAAATCTCTCAAGCATGTAAAGGACCTCATCAACGAGGAGATTGAGCGCGGTATACCGCCTGAGAAAATCGTCCTGGGCGGATTCTCACAAGGTGCAGCGGTTGCACAAGCTTCTGCGGCTACTCTAGGGGTCAAACTCGGCGGCTTTGTTGCTGTGAGCGGGTTCTTGCCGCGCCTCACCGACGAGGATTTCACCACCGTGAACCTCCAAACTCCAATTTTGATCCAGCATGGAGATGCAGACCCAGTCGTTGAAATAACCCGGGATCAAGATGGGTTCCAGCAGTTGGTTGAGCGTGGGTTCAATGTCGAGTTCAAGCCTTATGAGGGAGTCGAGCATACCCTAAGCCGGCAAGGGCTTCAAGACTTGATGGCATTTTTGCATAATGTGCTAAATGTGGAGCTGTGAGTTCGACCAGCTAAAGTAGCCCGCAGCTAAGACCACACACACCCCTGAGTTTTTGTAGTCTGTGCATCCATTAGATTGCCGGGAAAACCAAGTTCAACTAATCTAACTTATAAACGAATCATAGAATATAACCTGATATCTTGAAGTGAAGCTAGCTACTGGCAATTTCTATAGTCTCCCCTCCTACCCCATCTAAACCCCTCCACCGTGTCAGCTGCTTAGAACATGGACTCGCGATACTCATACGACGAGGACCAGCAGGTGTGGCCATTCTTTGCAGTCACCGTGCTTGGATGTGTGCTGATTCCCGCCACAATTTCCCAAGTTGGCGGTCTGCTGAACCGCAAGCCTGTTGCTGTCCCCAAGGGGTACGGCGCGAAGCTCAGCGCATACGATGCCAAAAAAAGACGCCACTCCAAGAACCTCGTGCTCATTGCTGCAGGGTGGTTGCTGATGGGCGTACTCATTAATGTTATTCGTAATGTTGAGGTGGCTTCTGGCGCCGATGCTTTTGACCCATGGCAATTGCTCGATGTTGCTACTTCTGCCACTGAAAAGGAGATTAAATCGGCGTATCGTAAACTGAGTGTCAAGTTTCATCCAGATAAGGTTAGAGATCTGGGCGAGATGACCAGAGAAGAGGTCGAGGACCGCTACGTGACAATCACAAAGGCCTACAAGGCTCTAACTGACGAGGTGACCAGAGAGAACTTTCTCAAATACGGACATCCCGATGGCCCTCAGTCTCAAATGATGGGCATTGCGCTGCCAAAGTTCCTGGTGGAGGGTGGAACGCCCATTATCGCCGCAGTATACCTTCTGATTGGTGTTGGTGCCCCCTTGCTGGCAGCGCGATGGTGGCGTATCCAATCCCGCCGTAACCGTCAGGGTATCTTGCAAACCACTGCCACTAATTTCGTTCTTATGTGCTCGCAGGAGCAGGTCCAATTTATCGGTAACGATGAGATCCTCAAGAGAATCTCCGAGTGTGAGGATTACGAGGATGGCAAGACTCCTGCTGAGCGCCGCGAGATCTTCAAGGCTTATTTCAAGAGCCCTGGTGACTGTTCTAATCCTCACACCATCGTAACAGCAGTCAAACTGTTACAGGGCTTGCACAGCATTGCCTTTGAGTTCAAGAACTTTGAGTTTTGTCGTCGTGTTACCCTGCTTCAGCGTTGCTTTGTGGTTGGTGTGGACCCCAAAAATTCCGGTGACGGTGTCAAATCCCAGCACCCAGTTGGAGGCAAGCCTTACGAGGTTCCTACCATCAAGGTTCTTAAAACTTTTTTCAAAGTGCCTGGAATGAGCGTTGTGCCCCCCGGTTCTAGCCCACACCTCGTTGTTCGCTATTTGGTGGTACCTCCCGGTGCCAAGAAAATTCCGAAAATCGACGAGAAAGTCTTGGAGGACTCGGGAGATGCTACTGCTGATAACCTCAAGTTGCTGCGTGACCCTCTCCACACCAATAATCTGGCCCCGCCTCTAGTGCCCACTCAGAGTTTGGTTTATCCCCAGAGTGAGGAGTTTGTTCCCAAGTGGAACGCCTATATTTATGGTGACATGGAGCGCATTATGTCGGCGCCGGTTGCACTGGAGAATCTCGACCTCTCGAACCTTAGCCTCACCCCGGAACAGTTTGAGAATGGCGATGGTGTCGTAATTTCCACCTTCAAGATCCAGCTTGGTGGCCCGTTGCCTAATCAGCTGGCTAAGATCCCTCTCAAGCTGGCTCTTCTCAGCACTGGTTACTTTGGCGCCGATATTCGTGAGTTTATTCTCTGCGAAACAAAGAATATCCCTCCTTCCGCAGAAACACAAGACGAGGACGAGGAAGAAGTAGATGAAGAGGACGAGGATGAGAGTGACCTGAGCGACATAGATACTGATACTGAGGATGAGAGCGAAGCACCTGCCAAGGATGCGATCTAGTTTCATTCTCGATCTCACTTAAAATAGCATATAATGAAATCATACTGGAGGGATGTGGGTGGATCAGCAGGCAAGGGACCGTGGGTCAGCCTGCTAAATGTCTATAGCTATATCATGGATTTCTGTTTAGTTTGGGTGGATATGGATGGAACGCCCAGTCGAGCTCAGGTGCAGCCACGATAGCTACGTCAATTAATTATCGAGTGTAGCTAGATTAGAGTGGAGGTGAGTTCTAAAGGAGATATCAAAGAATCATTACTACTTATATTAGTTTAATCCCCTGGGTCAATTCCTAGTTTAGTCTAACTAAGCCCGGACTAGGCCCACCAAGCCTGGCCTTCCACCTCAGCTCAGCTCAGCCAGCTCCGGTTTGTCATCATGGCAACTGATATCCTCGAGTACCACAATGTGCTGCTTCACAGCATTCTCACAGAGGCAATGAGCGATGACTCGGAGCCTGTGTTCATTGACCAGGTTGTGAGTGACTTTGATGCCGTCAAGTTCCATATCTCGACGCCTGAGTCCAAAACCAGGATCTTGTTATCGTTACAGATCAAATGCTGGAGAGACTTGGTTAAATACGGCACGGAAGACCTTTTAAAGCGTGAGTATGGCCATTATATCACCGAAACTGAACCCGGCTATGACTTTAGTGTGCTGATCGATCTAGAAGACCTGCCACCTGCCGCTGAGCGGGGCGAGCTTGTGCACAATTTCAGCCTTTTGCGCCGCAATGCCATGGCCGCTCCTTTTGAGCTCGCGTTTAAGCGTTTTGATAAAATGTCGAAGCAGGCCCAGGAGGCTGGCCTCGACTACTTTGAGCCAAGTGCAGAGGACAGCGAGGTGCTGGCAATTCACTACCGTGATCAGGAATCGATCTTTATCAAACCATTTTTCGATCGCGTCACTGTTTTGTTCTCAACAGTCTTCCAGGACGAGACCGATCAGACTTTTGGCAAAGTGTTTTTGCAGGAGTTTGTAGATGCTCGCAAGCGTCAAGTCAAGAACGCGCCCCAGGTCCTATTCAGCAAGGAACCTCCTCTTGAGTTGCGTCCCTTTAACTTACCTACCGCGCCAGAGATTGGGTATGTGACATTTGTGCTTTTCCCGACCCACATTATCCCCCGCAGACGTGAGCAAGCCATCTCTCATATCCAGACATTCCGGGACTATTTCCATTATCACATCAAGAGCAGCAAAGCTTATGTGCACTCCAGAATGCGCCAGCGTACTTCTGAGTTCCTCAAGGTCCTCAATCGTGCCAAACCAGAGAATGTTGAGCGCGAGAGAAAGACCGCTAGCGGCAGGAGATTTGTTTCCAGGGCCTAAGCCGGCCGCAGTTTAGTTAGCTACGCCTAAAATATACTTTAAAAGTTAACTACTTCCTTATTGTTCAAATCAGCTATGAGCGAGGCTCCAAGATAAGCTTGCCCTTTGGAGCACCAAACTCTGTACCAAACTTGTAGATCGTTTCGCCGCCCAAGATAGTCTCCATGACTTTACCCTGTACTTTCTTGCCATTGTAAGGGGAGAACTTGTTTTTAAAGTACATCTTGGACTGATCAAACTCCCAGATTGCATCGGGGTCGAAAACAAGGAAATCAGCATCCTTGCCCACCTCAATTGAACCCTTGTGTTTGTCCAAACCAACTTGCTTGGCAGTGTTTAGAGAGGTCCATTCGGAGATCTGCTCAAGCGAGATATCCCGTTTATGGGCTTGGCTCCATAGCAGCGTAAGCCCCAATCCAACGCTGGCAATACCACCCCAAGCAGCCATAAAGTCTCCAGTATCGAGATGCTTGAGATTAGGTGTACACGGCGAGTGATCACTGACGATCGTCTTGACAACACCGGTGTTGAGGGCATCCCAAAGACCGTCCTGATTCTTGAGCTTACGGATGGGAGGAGCACACTTGTACAATGTGTCTCCGTTGGGAATATGCTCAGCATCAAGAGTAAGATAGTGGAAGCAAGTCTCCACTGAGATCTTGGTGCCATTGGCCTGGGCGGTTCTTAAGTCTTCCACAGCCTCCGATGACGCCAAATGGACAATATGAAGAGGAAGCTTGGGATACTTGGGAGCCACTTTGAGTACCGTGTTGATTGCGTCTACCTCAAACCGGTCAGGGCGACTATCCAAGTAGGTACTGTAGTTGTGGCTGTCAGGCTCCTTCTCCTTGTGTCCATGACTACCACACGAGCAATCAAGCTCCGCATGAAACATGAGGATTGTTGGCTGACCCTCAAGAGTCTTGGCAGCGAGCTCAATGTCTTTGGTTGATACCGCAGGGAACTCATCTACGCCACTCTCCATCATAAAGCACTTGAACCCACGGACACCCTTCTTGACAAGTGCAGTGAGCTCGTGCGCATTTCCAGGAATGACACCACCCCAAAACCCAACGTCTGTCCAGCACTGGCCCTTTGCAGCCTTTAACTTGGTGTCAAAGTTCTCAACAGTGGTGGTTGGGGGGATAGCGTTGAGAGGCATGTCGATAACGGTAGTAACACCACCAGAGGCTGCAGCTTTGGTTCCAGTCTCGAAGCCTTCCCAGTCAGTCCGGCCAGGCTCATTTAGATGCACGTGGGCATCAACAATACCAGGGAGCACGACGAGGTCACCATAGTTGCGGGCCTCGGGGTTAACACCATTACTGATTTTGGTAATCTTACCTTCAGAGTAAAGCACAGTGGCAGGGATTAGCTTACCATCTACAAGGACTTTATTAGAGGCGAGCATCTTGGTTCTTGGCCGACAACAAAACATGACAAAAGTGTGGGGTTAAATATAGGGAGCAAACTTTTAAGAGACGACATTTATCGGAATTTGGCCTATTTTCGGTTTTCATAGGATTAGAACTTTTAGATATAAACATAAATCAAGGCATCACCGAGTGAGCTTCTCGGAGATCTCCGACCACACAGCTCCCACCTATAAGCGTGCAGTCCTGTATGTGTTGATTTAGAGGCCTCAATTGGACTAGATGTTGTGTAATTCGTGATAATTGTAGGTGAGTAGTTTTATTGATTTAGTGTGACGCGTGCGTAATGTGACTCGTCTAAAATGACATACACAAACACTTGATCCGTTATCTCCCAAGCGGCAGGAGCAAAAAAGGCTCACAGTCAAAGGGCCAATAGAGTACATTATACACGTAGAGTGACTAGTTCATGAAAACAACCTGAAAGTACCAGTGACAGGTCTTTTTGACTTTGAGAATACACCTAACACTCGTGGTAACTGAGACTGATAGGCTTATCGAGTTTACCAACACCAGAGGAGATGACTCTTGAGGCCCGACAGCTTAGGGGTGCTTGAGGCAGCTAAGAGAGAGGGATGGCGATAGTTAAACCCAGCTGCAACTCAATCACAGAACTACAGTAAAAGAAACTAGCTGGCAGTCTTTGTGCCCCATGTTTCCAACAGGACTGGAGTCTGTATTTGGCCATGGCAGGATGGTCTCAGTAGAGAAGAGGAATTATATTCTTTCTATGTCACCTTTGTGAGCCCCATACAGCTAAATCTCTGTAAATAGACGCTCAATTCTTCTTAATTGAGGTGGCAATGGCGAGTATTCATCACAGGAGCCTCTCACTTTTAAAAGAGATCGGTACCCAAAAATTTGTTGGTATAAACAAACTCAAGCAACCAGGTGGACACCAACCCTAAATATTTAACTCTCAGGGCGTTGGAACGAGAATTGCCTCATGATACAATATAAACCTCATTGCTAGCCTCGATACACTAACAGAAAGGACCAATGAGATTGCAAGTCAAGTTATCATATCCCCCAAAAATTTAGTAGAGCACAGAGATCAGATTATTGCTATCAATGAAACTAACCTACAGTGCGTCAAGTGAGTTCTGAGTTTTGTCACGGATCTTAGATTCTGACTAAACTGAGCTACTTGATCGCCACAAGGCTTAGTCGCGAACCTGCCAGCGCTGCAATGGACCAAGAAATAAGGCGAAAGCTGGTAATTGTAGGGGATGGAGCTTGCGGGAAAACGTCGCTGCTGTGTGTATTCGTAATTGGCTACTTTCCGCAGTCGTATCATCCGACTATCTTCGACGATCATCAACTCTCGTGCCGTGTCGACGGCAAAGTAATTGCACTGCGGCTATGGGATACTGCAGGCCAAGAGGAATTTGATGGGTTGAGACCCCTAATATACTCACGTGCTGATATTGTGCTGGTTTCCTTTGCGGTTGATAACCCGGACAGTCTCGATAGTGCCGTGCAAAAGTGGCTTCCTGAGGCGCGCGAGAAGGCCCCCAACGCTAGTATCATCCTAATAGGTTTGAAAACTGATCTACGTACAAACGAGGAGTGTCTCGCGTACATGCGCGAGCAGAATCTTCACTGTGTGACACCCTACGAGGGAGAGCGGGCAGCTGAGAACTGCGGCGTGAAGTACCTTGAATGCTCTGCGCTCACTGGCGACGGAGTGATTGAGATCTTTGAAAAAGCAGTAAGATCATCACTAGTTGTGAAGAAGGGTGAAAAAAACACAAGCTGTTGTGTCATTCTCTGAATTATTTATTAAATTTTGGCATTTTTGTAGACTAATAATAACAATGCAAATCAACGAGTACGGCAGATAGCGCCGCAAGTCTCAAGCCGACCTTAAAATAGCTATGAATAGCGGCTTCCCAGAGCCTGAGCGTGGTAAGGAAGAAAAATCTAGTGTCATGCGGTTGGATTATTCAAACTAAATTGGCCAGCATCTCATCCAAGTTTAGTTCTTGGCTCCAAGCACTAACAAGCTCGACGTTAGTCTCCTTCTTGGGCTCCTCAGGCGCTTGAGTCCATCCAGAGATACGGCCATCTCTCCAGTCCGTTACAACGGCAAGAGCTGCGCTATCGAGATTAGGCACACCGCCTTTACCCAAACGGCCCAATTTACGAGAAACTTGGACCAGTAATTGAGTGATGAACTGCTCACCATTGTCATCGACAAGTCCGGTCAAGTCATAGTAGTCCTTGAAAAGAGCAAACTGTTCGGGGTCTTTACGAAGACGCTTGACAAGTTTGGCAACTGCAGGGCGGCACTCACCAATGCGGTTATTGGGAATGGCGTTGAGTAAAGTAAGACGCGCATGCTCATCGACAGGATCTTTACCCTTTGTGGCACTGGTGGGGAACACAATGCCTGGGGAGTCAAGAACTAGCAGCTTATTATCGACCTTTACACGCTTGATCTCTTGAGTAACACCTGCATTCGCACCAGTGGCACATGCTTTACTGCTATTCAAGTGACGGATACCCATCAATGCATTGATAATGCTAGATTTACCAACGTTGGGGTATCCAACAACACCAACAGTCACGGCACGTTTGAGGTTCGCGTTGTTGGCGTATTTTTTGAGGCTGTCCAAAAGCTTTGTAGCGTTGAAGTCCAAGCTGCTGTGCTTCCAGGTCTTTGCGTTGGGGGCATTAGGGGAAGAAACAAGAGGGATCGTAGGGAATGAGAGCGATAAATATTTGATCCACTGCTTGAGGTTCTCAGTAGGAACTAAATCTACTTTGTTCAGAGCAAAAATCATCCTCTTTTGAGGGTGGGAGAGAATAAGACGCTCAACATGCTTTGAGCGGTAGCCATTAGGATTACGAGCATCCAAGACATAGATAAGCACATCGCAGTTATCAATTACCATCTTGAAGTATTTGTCGAAAGCTTTACGAGAAGTGTCTCCCCTAATCTGCTCAAAAGACTCAACCAATTCGCTGGCAGGCTCCTCTTCATCATCGGACTCATCCTCCATGTCCTCATCTTCGCCTTCATAGTCCTCAGCGGCCGCACGAGCACTGTCCATAAGAGCACTTAGACGGTTCTGGTTATCTTGGATGTCCATGGCAGTGTCCATTTGTGCGAGATCAGCTTCAGTAGCACCCTGATTACGGGCGGCCTCACGCATGGCCTCGCGACGCTGCTGCTTGTTTTCAATCTCCTGGAGTTTCTTTTGCTCGATTTCTTCGAGTAATTGTGCTTTGAATGGGTAGGAATTGGGAATACCGGGGTCCTTGGGCTTTCTTGACTTCCAGGTGACATCCTTTTTAGCCAACTTTTTCTGTTTCCGGTTGTGTGCGGTAACTTTCCTAGCCAGGCCCTTTTCCATGCGGGTGCTTCTACGTTTACTCGTGGGTTTCTTTACCTTCATGCTGGTTTTTGTTGAAAGAGGAGAGACGTGAAAATAATTATTAGGAAATCTTTTAACCTAACCCTTTGAGATTTTTCGCTGCACCCCCCTAACCCCCTTCTCCAGCATTCATCAGAGAGGGCGCTTTTTATTGTTCTATTAATCCGTCAAAAGCAGATTGGAAAAAAAATTCGAGAGCACAGACGGAGGTTCTGAATTTTTTATTGTTCTCCAACTCTTCATCTCCTAAAGGTGGATGGGATGGCTCGAAATCAACCGAACTCAATCACAGTTACGTGAATTTCGTATAAATGAAAGAGAAGCGAGAAAGCGCAAACGCGAGGGCGTCCTGGAGGCACCTGAAGTCAAGAGCACATTGCAATCTACATCTAGTAGTCTAGAAGCACTTCCCAAAGAGCTCCTGGAGAAGATATTTATTTATAGTGAGAATCTGGACCTCATACATACCTCACGACGGATTATGCTCAAGCTACAGCCCCACTTCTACTTGGAGTCCCAGTTTGTCCTCAATCAAGTTAAAAATGGAGTAGCGCCTGTTTCAGTGCTGATGCTTCCTTTTGTAGATCATGAACTTTTGGAATCAATAAACCTGAGAACATTTGAGCCCATGACCATCCCACATTTCGTATTGAACCATGGCGATCCTGAGTTTATTGCCTATCTTTTGGAGTGCGGGCTTAATACCGACGATCACGCAACTATTTATGGACGATTAATAGATCCAAAGTATACCAAACTTCTGGTCAACAGAAAGTACATACCAAGCACTTCGAACCTTCTCAGGGCAATTGAGCTGGGCAACAAGTACACGCATCGAATGGTGATTTTGGCTGATTTAGGGCAAGAAGATATTCATGAGGTTTGGAATGTGGCTGCAAAGTTAAACAGGAAGCGTGTTTTGAAGGCTTTGGAGACCAAACTGTAGTGAGGTCACGGCCCACACTTTACTGTTAGCGCCATGTTCATGAAAACTACCCTGTATGCTCTTTTTAAAATACTATGGGAAAGTATATATACCCCGTGTATGACATTGTATATTCGTTAGTAGACTCGTTCACCTGAGAGATAGTTTAAACTGTTTTAATGCTTTGCTGCGCCAACCTTAGACTGTAGGACTACCGTAAAGCGGCACAAATTCTCGAATGTTTACCCTGATAAGCCATAGAAGGCTTTAAAACACATCATTATTGCCACTACCTACTATTGATAATAACCATTAAAATCGGCAAACCACGGATGTTGAAGTGCGTCTCTAGCGCTGATACGAGTCTCTGGGTTCATCTGCAATAGATGAGCTAATAAATCGTGGCCAACATCGCCCAATTGGGGAATGATTTGGCGCAAGTCTTGGGGAGGGTAGACATAAAAGTTGGGGCTGTAGTTGGGCATGGATGTGACACCCGGCCAAGTTTGCTCGTGAGGAGTACCCATATACTTGAAAATACGCTGTAGCTGGTCTTCATTTGAGCTTCCAGGAAATAGCGCACGGCCAGTGACCATCTCGGCCATAATACAGCCAGCGGACCAGATATCAATTGAAGTTCCATAGGTACGACTACCAAGCAGTACATCCGGAGCACGATACCATAGAGTAACGACTTCGTTTGAGAATGTGTTGACGGGAATACCAAACGCACGAGCAAGACCAAAGTCACCGATCTTGAGGACACCCTTGGCATTGAGCAACAGGTTCTGTGGTTTGAGATCACGGTGAAGTACTCGATTATCGTGACAGAACATCACACCTCGCAACAATTGATACATAAAAGCGCGAACCTTGGGCAATTCTAACGCTCCCTTAGTACCGTGACTGTCCATATACTTTTTGAGGTCCTTGTCCATGTATTCAAATACCAGATTGAGTTTATTCTCTGTGTGTATCACATCATACAAAGTTACAATGTTTTCGTGCTTTAGCTCTTTCATTAACGAGATTTCCCGGATGGCGGTGCTGGGGGTGCCCTCTTCGCTATCCAAGCTAATCTCCTTGAGAGCAACTAGCTGACCAGTTTGGCGATTACGGCCCTTGTACACAGTGGCATATGTACCCTCCCCTAGTTTTTCGAGTTGCTGGAATTGCGACGGACTCATAATAAGCAAGCGTTTGGGAGAGTGCTGATATGACTAAAGGGAGGTTGGCGGTGGGTGTCGAGTGCGGTTATCCGGATGGAGCCAGAGAGGCGAAAAATTATATAAGCAAACCTCAAACTTGCAATAATTGTCCTTGGGTTAGTTGTTGTAGAATGAAGGACATTAGGGGCTCAAAACCATTTGATCTCCATTGGCAGCCTCTTTATTCAACTCATGTGGAATTTTCTGCTCAATCTTTCATTGTCGCCATCGACAATCTCATAGGCAACCCCGGCGTCAACTCTACTGTGCTTTTACGCGCAGATTATTACCTTGAATTTACCAGCAATGCCGGTATAGTTACCAATCAATTGGACCCACTTGATGAATCATGGCTCAGTGTAAATATTGAGGACATCATTCCGCGCACTCCTCAGCTTGATGGGTGGTTAATCGACCGGTACATTGTGAGACGAAATATCCCCAGAAACCCTCATCGTGATGCAGTTGTTAACCAGACATGTGTTTTCTACACAAATGAATCTCACACTGCACACTTTCTGGCTTATTTTCCCCACTGCGACGTGGATTCGATGCCTTTTTATCTTCCCAAAGCTAAAGGAGTGGGCATTCTGTACTCACAAGGCACTGCTTCAGTACACTACCAGCATGATGCTTTGTTAAAAGACCTAGATTCACAAGATCGACTCATAAGAATTGGTTACCATCTTTTGAACACTGCTGTCAAGCACTCTCGTGGGGTACAAACTGGGTACAAAAAGCGGATACACCATGATGTAGTTGTTGGCCGCAAGCAGTTCCAGGATACGTACATCTACCTCAAGCAAAAATACGCACCTATACTGATGGCCAACTGGGCGGAAAAAACCGACCCCAATAAACATGTTTTCGAAGATTTAGGGATTGCGGCGTTTCTCATTGAGTTATGGAAGAAGACGTATGATCAGAAATCAGACTTTAAGTTTATGGACTTGGGCTGCGGTAATGGTCTTTTGGTGAACGTGTTGATACAGGAAGGGTACGTGGGTGAAGGTATCGATATAAGAGCACGTAAATCATGGCTGACTTACTCAGATGAGGTACAGGCGTGTCTCAAAGAAGGGATACTTATGCCCTCAATTCTACAATATCCAATTGATTCTACCCCTACTACCCCTCCCTTGGTGCCTATCGGTCTTTTGAAGCCCAAGGTGGATTCACTCTTTCTTATTGGGAACCATTCAGATGAGCTTACTCTTTGGCTACCGCTGTTGGGGCATCCGTTCATGGTAATTCCATGTTGTTCACATTCTTTATCGGGCCTACGAACGCGCTTCTGTGGAAAGGATGGCAAGAGCGCCTATCAAGGATTATGCGACAAGGTTGTAGAAACAGCCAAAGAAGCTGGGTGGAAACCAGAGTTGGAGTTCCTTAGAATTCCTTCAACTCGTAATGGGGCTATCATTGGCCGTGAATTGGTCAAGGAGGATGTTGACTTGGCAAATTTGGTCAGTGGTGCTGATGGCGACAATTGGATTGCTTCTGCCAAAAAACTCGTCAAAAAGAAGGGTGGCCACTGAACTAACACCGATAGTAGCGCTAGTCGTGGCGGTCGTTGCGTTTTAACCGCCTCACCCGGGGCCCTATAACTTGTATTTATTATGTATATAATGCAACTATTTTCTGATTGAATTTTTATTAAATTTGCGAGTTTGCGAGTGATTCTGGAGTTTAAATGGCAGCATACGTATCAGTACATGAAAGCTCAACGCATAAAGTGCTACCAATACGCTATGGTGAATCGGTTCGACCTCAATTTCAATTTCCACGCTTTCTCTTGAGAGCACGCTTCTTGCCAACGATATGAGAGCCCTTGGAAAGCTTTTCCTTTTGAGCTTGCTCGGCAGCTTGCTTCTCTTCCTTGAGCTTGGTTTCAGCAGCATCCTTACGGATTTTTCCAAATTGCTTGTCACGAAGATGGCGATCACGTTGTCTCTTGACCACCTGGGCATTCTCAATGGCAAACTCTACAACCAAACGACGACGCTCCTTGGCCTCGCCAGTGTCTTTCTCTTCGCCGATTTCCTCCTTTGTAACAAGGTGAGCATTTAACCAACGTAAAGCCATCAATGCAAATTTATGATTTTTCATTTCGAGGAAACCATAACCACGGCTACGACCGGCAGCACCGCTTCCTTTGAGTTCTTGAACAACCTTGGCCTGCTTTACAACACCCTGATCTTTGCCAGTTTTGAGATCCTTTTCTTTAAGGAAATCATCGTGATGCTTGGAACGCATAACCTCTTCCTTAGATAAAGGATGGCGTTTGCCTTCCTTGACTTCTTTCGCGAATTCAACCACTGCTTTACGACCCAGGGCTTTAAGCGCTCTTTGATTAACAGCACGAGGCAAATTACGAATTGCGAGACGTGTGAGTGAAAGATGCAAGCTAGGGTTTTTACTGAGCTGCTGTTTACGCTGTTGATAAGACTTGTCACGAACTTGCATATCAGTAGCGCTCAATAACTCGGCCAACTTTGAATTTGAGGTGATACGTCCTTCATTGAGCAAAAAGAGGTTACGCTTGTCCTTTTTGCTGGGCTCCTTTCCAAGAACTTTCAAGCGTTCATCGGCACCCTGTTTAGAAAGAGTCTCGGCGCGATTCTGGCTGACGGCTTGCGAGATTGACAAAACGCGGCCCTCAAAAACGTATTTCTTATCCACATCATCAGGTAAAAGCAAGGATGATGAGGTGACCTGAGGGCTTTTATCAACACATGTTTGCGCATTGTCCTTGAATTTGAATGCAACAAAAGCGGTTCCTTTGGGTTGGTTCAGAACCTTGTCCATTACGGGGAGAGCATACGCAACTGGGCCAAATTGCTCAAAATGTTCTTTAAGAGTCTCAGCAGTAGCATCATAAGGAATATTGCGGACAAAAATAGTGTTTTGGTCAGAGAGAGCACGGCGTTTAGGGGCGGGTGCTTGCTCCTCCTCTTCTTCGTCTTCGTCTTCCTCGTCATCCTCATCCTCTGCATCGCTATCATCCTCATCTTCGTCATCGTCACTCTCTTCCTTGACTTCATCTTCGCTTTCTTCCTTGACCTCATCGCCGCTCTCATCACTCTCATCGTCGCTTTCCTCCTTATTCAACCACTTTTGCTTCTCGACTGCAAAATCAACGGCAACAGGACGGTCGTGAATCTTAAGTCCCTTGGTGGATTCAACAGCTTGTACTGCGCTCGCTTGCTTTCTCATGGTAACAAACGCAAACCCGGATTGACGCCCGTTTTTGCCCTTGGGAATATAGGCCTCAGTGACTTTACCATACTTTGAGAAGATCTTGGTGAGCTCTTTGGGATCCCTTAATGACCAGGGAACATTACGAATAATAAGACGAGGGCGACGCTTCTCCACTTTTTCTTCGGACTTTTGCTCGCCATCTTTACGGCTTCTGGGCTTTGCAAAGTCAATTCTGAGTGACTGACCATTAATTTTCTTGTCTGCAGCTTCCTTGACTACTTTTGCAGCATCTTCTGCCGAAGAAAACGAAACGAAACCGAATCCTCTCGACTCCTTAGTTTGGGGGTCCTTGACTACAACTGCGTGTTTGACCGGAGCGAAATCACTGAAAAAATTTTCGAGGTCTTGGAATGTCACGTCCAATGGAATGGATCGAATAAATAACTCGTTTTTACTCTGTTTAGCACCGTCTTTACTTTCCATTATGAGTGCTGAGCTTGGGGAAAAAATTATGTAAGATATTTTATATCCCCGTATACACTTGCAATCTCATCGGCCTTGAAGGTCCTTATCACTAGGGGTCTATAGAGTGCAGCCGGTATAAGCAGAAGCCGCAATGAAAGTGGTCACATTTAATGTCTGCGGAATTCGAAATCTGTTTGAATTCAAACCATGGAACAAAAATCGTGATCTCCATTCGGTCTTTGAATCCTGGGACGCTTCATTTATTTGTTTCCAGGAAACAAAGCTTCAACGTCAAGATCTCAAAAAGGAATGGGCGATCGTGCCTGGTTACACCTCATTCTTTACGTTTTCGATCTCAAAGAAGGGGTATTCTGGGGTTTGTGTCTATGTTAAGAATAGTATCCCAGTACTTGCCGCGGAAGAGGGCCTCTCTGGATGGCTAGCCGATCTATCCAAAAATGGCAATATTTATAGGGAATCACAGAAAAATATTGGTGGATACCCCGAGATTACAGCTAATCTGGGACGGGAGATCGACTCTGAGGGCCGTGCTTTAGTTGTTGACATTGGCTCTGCCGTGTTTATCTGTCTTTATTGTCCCTGCAACTCGACTGGCGAGAATTCCGAGTTCCGTGAGGTCTTTTTCGAAATTCTGGATCAAAGAGTCCGTAATCTAAGACAAATGGGACGCAAAGTTGTAGTTTTGGGTGATATCAATGTCAGTCCCCAGCTGCAGGATTCGGCACAGGCTCAGCAGGAACTCAAAAAGGATCCCGAGGTCAAAGCCCAGTTTGAGAGCTCGGCTCAAAGGCAAATCGTGCGATCTTGGATATCCGACTTGAACTTCAAAGATACCACACGTGCCATCCACCCTGATCGGGAAAAGATGTACACCTGCTGGGATCTAAGGGTCGATGGCCGAGGCGCAAATTTTGGATCCCGTATCGACCTCATCTTGGCAAGTAATGACATTGAGTGCCATGATGGTGATATCATGTTGGACGTATACGGATCTGATCACTGCCCTGTATTTGCAAAGTTGGAGTTGGCACCATGCGATGCACCTGAGAATTATTTGGTTCCTATCCTTTCTCGAAAGCGTACTGCTGCATTCACAGGAATCCAGTCATTTTGGGGAGGTGCCAGCTCTAATCAAACCACCAGAGTGAAGAGCGTGCCAAAGTCTGCTGCCAGTCCTGAGGCTGGCAAGTCAGTTAACGCAAAGGCAAGCAATTCAAAGCTTTCTACCAAACCTCTCGATTCCAAAGTTTCAAAATCAAAATCACATAAAGGGATTGGTGCATTTTTTAGCAAGGTACCCAATGATTCACCAAAGTTAAATACACCGGAGGAGCCTCTCAAAGACCCACTAAAGCCTCCAAATACCCATACCACACAAGCTTGGAAACAGATTTTTACAATCAGCAAACCGCTGTGCTATCATAAAGAGGAGTGCAAACTTCAGAAATCTAATAAGGCTGGTCCCAACAAGGGCCGTTCGTTTTGGTCTTGCCAGCGGCCACAGGGTGAGCAGGGTGATTTTAAATTCCGTTGCAAGTTTTTTAAATGGGCATGAGATAACTACAAGCTCAAGAAAAATGAGCTCTGGCTTTTATGAGACCCCTATGATGTCACAATCCTTGGCGGTGCCGAATTCGCTAGCGACTTCTATCAGTGCTCACTCTAACCGGCCACCTGTCAGGCCTATTTATTATATGTATCTGCATGATTTAAAATACTAGATACCCAAATCTATTATCTAGATGTACGTGTATAGGTGTGGGTACCAGCGTTAGTTGCCTTTTGTACATTTGAACTTGTGTGGTACGTGGTACCGTAGTTGGCGCCAGTGTAAGCGTTGGGGACTGAGTCGCGAATTTCTTGAATGGGATCATCGACGTTGACTTGGTTGCTTTGATCTCCAGTGAGCGCGTTTGCAAACCCAAAATTACGATGCTCCATATCATAAACCATGTAGACGTAGCGTTGCCAAGAGTTTCCAAAGAAGAGAGTAGAGGTTGCATCAAGACTCCCGGTTTTCTCGAAAAACATAAAGCCATAATCCCAATAATCAGCCTCTGTTTGCCAAACACCATAAACGAGTTTAGCAACATCGATCTCAACTTCAACACCACTAAAGTCAAAAATTACTGAGCCAGTAGGCTCGTAACCACACATCTCAGCTCCGTAGGCATCGTCCCACTCGCATCCCCAAGCAGCACCAATGGCCTCTTGCCATTCACGGGGAAGGTACGTTTGATAGGTACCCGTATCGAACCACACAGCAATCGATGCATCAACGACCTTTTGGGTTGAATCCCCATTTCTAACAGAGATTCCGTTCAGTGGGGTGGTAAACTTTGTAGGTGGATCGTGCATGACCTCGTTACCGTTGGAGTCATAGGTAGGTGTATCACGATTCTGGACAATACCAATCTGACCTCGAAATTTGGTTTGATCAATACCACCAAAACAGATGGAGCCATCACCCTGGCCCTCCGCATTCATCCAAATGGAATACGCTACACTGTAACTCAGACCAGAAGTCTTTACAGTATATGGAAAGTTGTCGTAGTTGGTCCAGCTAAGACCAAGTAAAGCATGACTTGAGCCGACACTAGTGGTGTCCACTAAAAAATTCGAGCGAGAAACAGCATTGTCTCCTATCCAAATAGTATCCTGGACCATGTACCCATGAAGACATTCACCACTTCCGTAACAAGTTTGCCTATCCTGGTTGAGGTTTGTATCAGTATTACTCTCTGAGGGGTCCCAAAGTGAGTTAGCGACCCAAGTATCTGCACTCCCAGTGTCTACAAAGCCCAACACTGGTTTCTCGCTACTACCGAATCCCAGATCAATACTGAACCAGTATCCTTGGTTTTTGAGCTTAGTGGAAGGATCAGCATTACGACGATGTAATACACTATCGGCCAAATCAGCCAAGCCATCAGCAGTACGGTTTAAAACAATATCGGGGATATCTTTGGTCTTTTTCAAAGGAACAGTTAGGACCGCATCGGCACCACATAACAGTAGTGCGAGGAATTTGACAATCATTTGCTGGATATGAGGACCTCGAGTCAATCTTAAATGGAGTTAACGACCGACAGACTTTGCATGCAGAGCGCATGTACAGGGGTCCAGAGCCACATGGGGTATATTCGAGTAGAGTTGGCGATTAAAAGATAAAACAGTGAAAATAGAGCTTATTTGTGAAATAGGGACTAAAGTTCACAGACAAGACTATTTTTAGGGAGTTTTCCTCGAGTATTGTAGCTTGAGCCTCTAGAAATATTGTACGCCAAGCTTGGAGAGCTACGGGTAGTTTTCATGCAGTCACATTCCAGTTACGCAGGGGTGAGAGCCACAAAGCTGTATTGTGAACGACACATTTCGGGCACTGATAGCCTTTCCACCCGTGATATTTCTCGTACTAGTGCCTGTTTATGGATATAACAGCAAGCCCCAATAAAATGATCACTCTCATACCTTTTTGGCACTCACATTGGAATAATTTACTGCACAGTAACCCTAGGTTCAGCCCAGACAGGCAAACCGGGTTGCATATACAAAATAGCCTATTTAGGAATCTCAGACGCGTAACGCGTCTAACCTCAGACATCCTACCTCATGATCGTTACCTAACTGTTTCATGTCGGTTTTCAAGATCAAAAACCAAGTATATAGGCCTATATTATCATGTGTTGGTCACCGATCGCCCATTTCTATTGAACCCCTCGATCATGCACTCTACCCTTGTCCAAGTTAATCTTCAGTTACGAGTGATCGCCAATGCACACCAGACCTAAGCGAGAGCTGCAGTGTAGCCCTAAATCCTGCTTTCTGGGTCAAAATGTGGATAAACCAATTATGCGCAGAAATTCATAAATATGTCAAGTAATCAGGTACTTCGCCAGTGCAATTCCAATGGAGTTATGAGCGTATGCAGGGACCCATGCATTAGTGCAATGATCTCCGGGTAACCGGATAATCTCACCCGTGAGAGAGTAAAGCAATCACACTAAAATCCTAGGTGGGTCTTGAGTAGTCTCTGACCCATATTTTCAAGTGTAGAGATGCAATGTGGAACGCTCGTGCTGTGCACAAAGTTTATTGAGCCCAGCTGTTCCAGAGTTGAGCGTATATACAACATCCACTGCACAAAGTATTCTATACTCACGACCGACACCCATAATGCTTTGCTTGCAGCGTTTACTCGCCAAGTGTTACGGTTCCCAATGGGGAAAGATGCCGCCGCTTTCCTCAGATATGGTGAACAATCAGCCACAAGAGGCACCGAACACTAGGAAGTTTCGCGAAACCATTTACAACGGGAGATCGAATTACCATTTACTGATTAGTTCGTTTCTATCTGGTGCATTTGTCGCATATGTTTTGGTTTGTTGGTGTCCGGTGGAGTCATGTGGGAATTTGGTATTAAAAAAAAGCTAAATATTAGAATTCAGCAATATTTAGTGAACTGAGGCCTCGGAAAGTCACCCAGACAGATCGCATATCACCCACCCTAGAAGGGCGGACTATTAGTCCTCACCCTTCAAGGGCAGGGGCCTAATAGTATGCTGACGGAACGCGTCGGCAGGCTCTTCGTATTTACTGTCTCTTGACATTTAAACCACTTGAACTTGATGTTGCCATTGTCTGGGCAGACTTTCTCAAGCACAGGTGTGGATAATACCGAAATAGATGCCATTCAAAGAGCTGTCAAGGGTATGGGTGGGGAGTTTCTTGCGAATTTGGGAGAAAAGCCTCTATCATTTCTTGTTGTCGGCCGCAGGTGGTCAGAAAAGTACAATTTTTGTACACTTAATAGCCCCACGACATTTTTCATTGCACCTCAAACGCTTTTAGATGCCCAGGCTGTCTATAAACGCGGAGACTCAGTGGAAGTCGCTGAGTACCTGAAGCGAAATTTAGTTCCGGTATTCGAGGGGCTCAAGATTACCGTTTCATCTCTTCCGGCAGATAGAGAGAAAGAAGTTGCAAACTTGGTGACTATGAATGGCGGCTCTTTTACACGAACACTGAACCGTGAATGCGATGTGGTTATTGCCGATAATTGCAGAGGAAAACGCGCGAAGTTCGCGCAGCAATGGGATAAAGCCGTCGTAGTTCCTGAATGGATTGATTTTAGCATTAAGCGTGGCGCCGCACTCCCCACAAAAGAGTATTTGACACGGAACAGTGAGATGGGAAGTAGCAGGCACCCCGACTCTGCTGTTGGCAGTTTGGGAGCTTCTATCAGCAATCAGGGCTCCAAGGTAGTCACTGATGAGACTGATCCTGGCAGCGGTCGGCATTCTTTACCAGCGAATGATTCTGTGGATAGCTTACAGGAATCCCTCGTTGTGGACTTCAAGGCCGGACCTAAACGCAGAAAGAACGCTGAGTTCGATGAACTATTCGTCCCCAAGGTACCTAAAACCACAGCCAGGATGCCCCTGCTTCGAGCTACAAGCCAAGAAGCCCAAGCACCTAGTAATGGCGTGCTTTCTGGAGTTACATTCTCGATTCACGGCTTTGACGCTCGCGAGACCGAGATTTTGCATAAAACTATTTATTCACATGATGGTACACTCGAGTCGCCCAGCGACTATTTAATCATTAGCTCGAAAGCTCCTAAAATACCCGAAGATGCTGGCGGTGCCACTGTGATCACTGAATGGGCCATTGAACGATCCCTTTATAAGAAATGCGCCACATTAGCAGACATTTGGGGGACACCTATATACGACCAGAATATTGACGGCTTCAAGGGTCTCAAGATATGTCTATCTGGCTACAAAGGTATCGAACTGGTGCATATGGAGCGTCTTGTAAAATTGCTAGGCGCCGAACTGTGCTCCTCGTTAACTGTAGACCGGGATATTTTGATTTGCCAGTCATGCGAAGCACAAAAATTCAAGTACGCTAAAGTCTGGCACATTCCCATTGTGACTGGTGAGTGGTTATGGGACTGCGCGACACAGGGCAAAGTCATAGACATCAGTGCCAAATATGCGCTTGATGGAAGAGGAGCCAGACCAGCGCCCTCTGTACAAAAAGTTGTAGCTCCTGTCGAACACTTGGATGACCCAGAACAAGTAGGTCCGGCTGATGCTGTCGGCGAAGGCGAGTCAGCGAAATCACAAGAGACTACTGGCTACGTGGAGTGGGGCTCCGACGATGAGCATCGAACCCCAGTTGGTCGTAACTATGTGACCAAGAGTGTTCCCGTTCGTAGGTCAAAGCGGAGAACCTGATACTGGTAGAGGTATAAAAGTAAAAGGGTACCCGGGCGTAGACCCAGACTAGCATAATTAATTTCAACTAATTAATTAGAAATAAATAGCAAAAGCAGAGAGCATCTTCACAGCGTAATCTCGGCAGACTAGGGGTCAATGCTAGTCAAAGACGATCCCTGCACCAGCGAGAATACTCTCAATCGGCTCTACATCCTCCATTGCTTTCCGCAACATGTCAGTGGCTACTGGGTCACTACGCTTGAGGCCCAATGCCCTATTAAAATGCAAAATTGCAGCATCGCGATTCCCCAAATTAAGGTGCGAGAGACCCAACCCGACTGCCAGATTGGGGTCGTCAGGACTATACCGAGCAACCTCTTCGAATAGATCGAGAGCCTCACGATGATGACCACGACGCCGCTGAATGTATCCCATATTTGCCTTGATGGGACTCCATGTTTTAAGATCACAATCATAGGCACCCGCCAGCTCAAAGCTGCGCTTAATGTGTCGCAGCGCTTGGTCAAGATCGTTACGGTGATAATTCAAGACTGCCAACTCATTGAGCAGCAGTGGATCATTGAATCCACACAGCTCACCACTCTTGAGAAGGTACTCGCCAGCCAAGCCGAGATTATTGAGATAAAGATACTGCATGCCCAAAAACATATAAGAGAAATGATCACCGGGGAACAAGCGCGAAGCTGTAGCATAAGCAGTGATTGCTCGTTCGTGCTCACCTTCATTGCTGAAAGTATGTGCGAATCCAAGCCATGCAGTGGCCAAGAAGGGGTCGAGCATAGTTGCCTTGGAAAAGTTCCGGCGTGCCTCGGCGTAGTTGGAGATTTGCAGGTAGTAGACACCAATTACAAACCAGGTTGTTGCAGACTGGGGGAAATCCTCTGCCAGCTTATGGCCAATTCTGAATAAAGCCTTGTGATCACCCAGTTCAAAAAGGGATCCAGCATACGCTGGGTATGGGGCACAATTATAAGGATCCAATGCAAAGAGCTGCTCACAGAGCTCGCGACACTTGACGAAATTACTTTGTGTGTGCAGCAGCCCACATTGTTGGGTCATAATATCGGTATTGAGTTGCAGTTCGTAAACTTCGCTTAAATTGGTAATTGCGTTAGCAGCAAGGTCTACACACGAGATAGAGCCCGAGAGACGTGACAGATAAATACTTTTGGCAAAGTCTGCACAATCGTTCCCTAAAACATTGGTGAAGTCAAGCTGTTGAGTAGTGAGTTGGCGCTCCTCTTGCTGGGTCAGAAGTTTACGAGAAATAAGGGTATCAAATGCCTCAAAGCAGTGTGGCTCGAGCTTTAGGGCACGCAAGTAAGCCAGTTTAGCATTTTCAAAGCTGCTTTTGGCGCTCCAGATCTCACCTTCCAAAAACTGCAGCTGTGCGTCAGATTCTTGGACCAATTCGAGCGCCTCATCGAATTTCTCGGCGCGCACAAGACTACGAGCTGCCATGCGTCTACATCTTATATCTTCAACGTGTTTTTCTAGCACATTGGCTGCGCGCAGGTACTTCCCCTGATCGTGCAAGATTTTGGCAAATACAAACGCATCATCACTCCCTCCTGTCATGGTTACTATTTTATCGGCAATAACCCCCGCGGTAGTGTATCGTGCCTCTGAAGTAGCATCATCGCGCCATTTGCGGAGTGTTTCTATTTGAGACATCAAGAGGTAGCGCTTGTTGTGGGGGGAGTGTACTAGTAACGAGGTTGGAGGCGACTAGAATATCTGCTCAGCGGCCTGGTCAAAGTAGCTACGGACGAGAACGTAGAGCTGAGGGTCGTTGGGGTTAGCAGTAAAGATGTCGTTAATGTGGCCGGCCATGTTGGCTCGAGGGGCGGCAGGCTCAGGGACAGAGGTGGGGACACACCAGCGGCAACAAAGTGAGTGAGGGAAAGGCCGGTTACAACAATGCCGTACATTTTGTGTAAAATATAAATGCAGAGCAATTGTCAGTTTGTATATATCAATCAAACACTTCATTGTGCTTCCTATGCAGGGGACGCATGCACCTGTACTGCAGGGTAGCTTTAATTAGGGGTCCTGAGGGTCACCATAAGATAAGTAGTACTAGTTTTACAGCACCCAGGACTAAAGATGAGACCGGATTATCACCCCCAGCCCAGAAGAGTCGGGACGGTTGCCATTTAGCGCCTTTGAGCATCGGGTGGCCATTCGGGCATGGCCAAAGCAGCGAGCACAATGCAGACACAAGTGCCATGTACAGAATTTAATGCTACCAGTTATCTCTATTTCATTATTTGGAGGCTGAAATACCATTTCTAACAAGAACAGGGCAACCTGGGTCGGTGCGGCAATGCATGCGCATGCAGCTATGGTCTTTATGTTTCATATTAAAGACGTCGACTAAGCACTACCAAAACCAGAAGAAACGATAGTATCGTATACTGCGTAACTTGTATGGTATCTGGCCAAACTACCTCGCCTGGCCGTCAGCAGCCTGCAGGACATACCCCAAACGGTAGCGGCACAGCCTTCAACCGCAATTAGAGTATAAACTCCCGCTACTCAATCTTTCATAAGTTCAGGAATCCATGTGAGCTTCAAATTACATGGTTAATTCAGCAGGCAAGCCTCGGCGTAGGAGGCACCTTCAAGCCCTATCGTGACTTCAGAGATGACATTAAAATGAACACATTTAGGACTACATCTCTGTATTTAGATCATATACTAGACGCATACGCAGTTACCCCTGTTTATCCATACGTCCTCCCGATTTTGGCAATTCGTAGTGACGAAAACCCCGGGGGGCGTTACCTGGCTCATTACGAATTGCCAAAATCGGGAGGACGTATAGTGTAGTAATGCTTGTACACGACTCGCTGAAGTTGTCCCGGATCTATGCTGATTAAAAGATAGATGCAGCCAGCTAAAGTTCAAATATCTCGCGAGAAGTTTCAGCAGCTTCATCAGAAACAAGAAACTCCTGGAACGATCTTCAACATATGGCATCTCCAAGAGTCGGGTGGGGATTCACGCAAACACACCAACAACACAAGCATTAGTCCGTGCAGGTGGACAAGTACAGATATCGGGACTACGAGTGCTCCAGATGACTGGGCTAAGTTTTGTCTATGGTTTTCGAGGGGAATGTGCACATATGGTAGTGAGTGTTTCAATCTCCACCGGCTGCCGTCAGCGCGAGATGAGCCACTGTTAAACCCGGCATTGGACTGTTTTGGACGAGAAAAGCATGCTGGGTACCGCGACGATATGCGTGGAGTAGGCTCTTTTTTACACGAAAACAGGTCAATAATCATCTCAAAGTTGGAAAAACTCGACGCTCTCGAGGAAGTGGTGCGCAACCGATTCGCTGCCTTTGGCACTATTGAGGAGGTTTCGATCCTGCCTAGAGGGTTTGAAGCAGTAATTACTTACCAGTTTGAATCTCAGGCACAGTTTGCTAAAGAGGCCATGGCTTTTCAGCCCCTGATAAAGGGTTCCAAGAGAGGACTTAGTATACGATGGGCCAAGCCCAAGGATACCAGTCTGGAGGACGAAAAAAGAGTTCAGGAAGCGTTGAAGGCCAAAAAGCAAAGCAACGCACCTGAGCCTGAGTTATGACGAATAAGAATATCGTGTATTTTGTTGTCAGACGATTTTCACTTTATTTATCGTTGTAATTTTTGAGCGATTTTTAGTGAAAAATCAGGAAAAATTATAATTAGCCTACCAAGATATATGTATTTTGTCAACTCTAGAATAAATATTCATGCCTCTCAAGTAGGAGCCGGATAAGCTGGTTCTGTACGTTCTGTGCCTATCTGACCCTGAATACTTCCCAGCCCAATTTTTCCCGACTTTGGGGTTTGAATGGTGCTCCATAATTGTGTGAACTGTTGGGTAAAAGGGCCTTGCCAAACTGTAGTCTGGCCTCCAGGAAGCGTAGACGTCATCCACACGTTTAGCGTCATAGGCGGATATGTGGTTGTGAACGTATTATGCGAAGAAGTAGAAGCATATTCAATAGCGCCCTGCACCATGGGCACGATTGATAAAAGAGGAGCGAGATACATCATGCCTGGCGAGCTATCCCACAAGCCTTATCCAGGGGAGGAAGTCCCCGATAGATATAGTAGCTTTTCAATCGCAGGAGGCTCATAAATTTAGAACTGATTCATATGTACAAGCATGGGGTGCGGCGGTCCTGCATAAGGTTAGATCCTTAAGCACCGTATCCGGTAGTAGCAGACTGGGCGGGCTTGTTCATCCGAGGACGTGGGAACAGTTGATATATATTTTTATGTTTTCACTGGTAATTCATGAAATCATCACGGGCCCACGCATGACGGTGGTAATTGGATAGCAAATTCCTGCGGTGCTGTGCAATGCTGTACGATGCATGTCTATCCCATGGATAAAAATTAAAGGAGCAGCTGGTCCCACAACGCGTGGTGGAAGCTTCTTTATGACTTGGGGTTATGCTATTTAATCAATTTACCACGTTATATTGTACTAAATACGTACTCACGTTACGTTCCTGCATTCAAACCTCCGCGAGGAAAGTGAAACACAATTGCGTTGCGTAAATGTCTTGAACGCAAATCTCCTTTTTCGGACCCAGTAAATGTAATCAGGGGGGTCGCTATCAAATATTTTGTCGCTCTAAAACGGTTTGGCTACGTATTTGAAAGCCTTCAATAGGAAAACCGTTATCTATGTAGATGATTATTCGTGCTCGAATAAAGCGATAGAAAAAATTTAGTCACGTGCCTCACCGCTCGAAATTTTATTCCCCTCCATACAACTTGATCTAGCGGGATGGGCAAACTTAAAAAGCGGTTTTCCAGGTCTCCTGAGTTACATGTAGAGCCTAAAAATATCAGCCAACATCTTAGGGTAGGTGATCTACGAGACCTTATCACTTGGTGCTTTTGCCAGGCCACCCCGCCATGTGCACCCAAATGGATCGGGGTAGAGAACAAAAATGGGGTTGAGCATATTGTCAACGTAATGGTTCCCGGATTACCAGTCGATTTGCTAGTTGAAGACCTCGGTAATCCCCAGCCTCAACCACTTGACACTACCTTAGTACCGGCGCTCTCACACTTTGGATTAGGATGGCCAACAAAGACCAATGCCCATAAAGATCGTATCGATCAACCAGAATTAATGCTTGCACAAGTCCCTTTCACCAAATCAGAAAAGAGGCAGCAATCAAAGCAGCGTAAAAAGCTCAAAGAGAGTGAAGGCGAGGAGTTGGTGCCATTGGACCAATTATTAGTGCCATTAGCCACCATGAAGCGCTTAAATTTTGTGTTGAGCCCTCCAACTACTGATTGGATTAGCACTAGTCCGGAAAATTCTGAGGACAAGGCTGTAACGCCTACACGTGCATGGGCTGTAGACTGCGAGATGTGTTCTACCGCTTCAGGTAAGGTTCTCACACGAGTAAGCGTTGTTGATGAGAACTTGGATTGTATTTATACTACATTTGTCAAACCTGATGAGCCAGTGATAGATTATTTGACACAGTTTAGCGGCATTACTCCGGAGCTGCTCGAGGGCGTTACAACTACCCTCAAAGATGTCCAGGATTGGTTCAAGGAGAACGTCAAGCCTGATACAGTACTGGTGGGGCACTCGATTGACTGTGATTTGGAGGTTCTCAAATTAGTTCATACTACTTGTATTGATACTGGCCTGCTATTCCCTCACCCCAAAGGGCTTCCGTTTCGTCATGCGCTCAAGTGGTTAGTACGGAAACACCTCGACACAGACATTCAAACTAATGGTGATAATGGTCATGATCCCACTGAAGACGCTGCTGCATGCATCAAACTCTTGAACCTCAAGCGTCGCAAGGGGCTCGACTACGCAAGTAACTCCCAAATGAAATGCATCACCCAAGTATTACAACGGGAGGGAAAATCGACAGCAATAATCGACTATGCTGTGCCATTTTGGGACTGGTCTCAAAGTGCCCAATCTGTCACTAGCGTGACAAGCGATGATGAGGTCGTTGAACGCCTACGCCAACAAATTAGCAAGCACTCTTGGACATTTTCAGCCCTGCGAGATCTGGAAAAATGCGCCCCTGAAGTATACGAGAAGGTGCTTGAAGCTACTAATCGTAGGATTCAAGATATCATCGACCTCATGCCCCCGCGATCAATTCTCATGGTATGGACTGGTTATGGCGACCGCACAATATGGAAAGAGCTCCTGACACAAAGAAGTGCTTGGAGACGTGAGTATCGAACTAAGAAGCCCGAGGAAATCCAGACCATGTGGACCGCGCAGCATGATGATCTTTTACTAGACGCTACTCAGGTTGGCCGTATGGGGTTGAGTATGATCAAGATGATTCCTGGAGAGCTACCACGGAAGGTTGCTAAGCGATTCAAAAGCACACCAGGAGGAGAAGAGGGTCCTGAAGAAAATACCACTGAGGACGAAATGGACGCGGGTGCATCGCCCTCCTTTGTTCCTCCAAGTACAGTTTCTCACGCTGAGGTCACAGATGTTCATGTATATTCTTCAAACCATCAAGATACGTATTTGTAATAATACACTACACAACTCGATTCACATTAATATTAGTTCATAATTACATCTCCATCACCGTCCACAGCAGGTGTCTCTTCCGCCTCAACACTGGCTTCTACGCTAACAGGCTCGCTGGGGTCAACACTGATTTCTGTTCCGCTCTGAGTTTGCTCCTCTGTATAAGAATCAGTAGCAATGCCTGGAATGGCCTCACCACCGACAGCACCTCTGATATCGTTTGCTGTGAGACCGTTCGTGTTGCTGCCCGTTAAATCCTGAACAGCAGGGGTAACACTGAAGAATTTGACCTTCTCGTCTGCTCCATCATCGAGAATTTCTGCCGTTGTGCTCTTGACCCAGGTTTTGGTCACAAAGGGCGTGTTACTGGCCCGCTCCTCATCATCAAGAGCAAATTTGCTCTCCAGTTGCTCAAATTTCCAATGTGAAATTGCTGTGCTCACATGAGGCCCGTAAACTACGTTTTGAGCCTTTGATTTTTGTGAATAGAGACCTCTTCTTGACATGTGGGGTGCTAACCGCTGGCGCAGGGGGCAAAGGTCTTCACAGAGAGGCTGTGATTAACCAGTAGCATCGATGCAAAAGCATATTCATACGGACTTAGTAGGGACGGTACCAAGGCTTTTCCCCCCTACAAACATACGTTCCATAATCAATGAGTGTGCTATCGCCCCGTGGTGGTGCTTTTCTGATCCCATTGTATTTGTTTACATGCATTTCTGCGCCCTGCTGCGAAGGGTGCATATAACCTGCAGAATCAGCGCCCCATGACCCTAGTATTCTCTCAAAATCAGCGCTTATAACAGCACAGAGAACTATATATTAGACTAATAATGGGCTTAAGATAGTAATATAACCCGAGGGACGCCCACACTTCGTAAACTGTACCACACCAGCGGGCCGCGACGCGTCTGAAACTTAATCTGATACATTTCCTCGATCCCGGAGACTGAGCTATTCTCAAATACTTTTATATTTCTTGACGCTAACAACTAGTTGGCTGCGTTCAAGTAGCACCTCGCTTACCTATTTGGAACCCTCTGGCCGCAGACGCACTCATTAAGCTGCATATCGAGCGGCTTTGCATGGGGCCCTGGCTGGAGAGTAAACCGGGGATTAGAGACCCGCAAACACATCTTAATCAGTAAATAGATCGTTGCAAACTATAACGAGAGCTATCTGAGGCACTCACTAGGGCTTCAAGGGGCGTCATCTAAGAATAGTACGACTGCTTAATCATCCGTTTGTTTATATTAGGTGGCGACCCTCCTTGCGTCTCCCAAACAAACTTGTGAAAATGTGTGGTATCTTTGGGTACATTAACTATCTTGTTCCCAAGACTCGTCAAGAGATTATTGACACCCTTATTGAAGGTCTTCAGCGCCAGGAGTACCGCGGTTATGATTCCGCAGGTATCGCTATTGACGGTGATGGCGATGACGTTTTGATTTACCGCCAGGTTGGCAAAGTCAAGGAGCTCAAGAAGCTTATTGACGAGAATAACGATGTTGACAAAAAAGTTTCCATGGACTGCCATGCTGGTATTGCCCACACTCGTTGGGCTACTCACGGTAAGCCGGCAACTCAGAATTGTCACCCCCAAGTTAGTGATGAGCCTGCTCATGAGTTCTCGGTTGTCCACAATGGTATCATCACCAACTACAAAGAACTCAAACAATTTTTGCACAGCAAGGGCTTTTCTTTTGAGTCCGAGACCGATACCGAGTGTATTGCCAAATTGTTCAAGTACCTCTACGACACCAACCGTGAGAAGGGTGGTCCCCCCCTCGACTTTAGTCAGTTGGCTAAATTGGCTCTACGTGAGCTTGAGGGTGCTTATGGTATGCTTGTTAAGAGTGTCCACTATCCTTTTGAGGTTATTGCCAGCCGTAAGGGTTCTCCTCTCCTTGTGGGTGTCAAGACAGACAAGAAGCTCAAGGTTGACTTCGTTGATGTTGAGTTCCAGGAGGCTCCCCTCGCATCTGACGTTGGTCTCCTGAACCCTACCCCCAGCACTTTGTTGCCCCCCAACCCCATGGATGGTCTCCGTCACTCTCAGTCCCGTGCCTTTTTGAGCGAGAACGGTCCTATCCCCACCGAGTTCTTCGTTGCCAGTGACCCTGCTGCTGTTGTTGAGCACACCAAGAAGGTGCTCTTCCTTGAGGACGATGATATTGCCCACGTCTGTGATGGTGAGCTCCACATTCACCGTGCTACCCACCAGTCTGGTGAATCCACTATTCGTCAGATCCAGACTTTGGAGATGGAATTGGCCCAGATTATGAAGGGCAACTTCCCTCATTTCATGCTCAAGGAGATCTACGAGCAGCCCAACTCTATTGTTGATACTATGCGTGGTCGCGTTGACTTTGAGAACAACACCGTGTTCTTGGGTGGTTTGCGTCAATATTTGACCACCATCCGTCGTTGCCGCCGTATCATTATGGTTGCCTGTGGTACCTCCTACCACTCGTGTCTTGCTACTCGCCAAATCTTTGAGGAGTTGACTGAGATCCCCGTCAGCGTGGAGCTTGCCTCTGATTTCCTTGATCGTAAGTCGCCTGTGTTCCGTGACGATGTCTGCGTCTTTGTATCTCAGTCTGGTGAGACTGCTGACTCTATGTTGGCTCTTCAGTACTGCAATGACCGTGGTGCTCTTACTGTTGGTATCGTCAACACTGTTGGTTCTTCCATCAGCCGTATGACCCACTGTGGTGTTCATATCAATGCTGGTCCTGAGATTGGTGTTGCCAGTACCAAGGCCTACACATCTCAGTACGTTGCACTTGTGATGATGGCTCTCTCTCTCTCTGACGACAGCATTAGCCGTAAGGAGCGCCGTGCTGAGATCATCCAGGGTCTCAAGCAGTTGAGTGAGCAGGTCCGCGAGATCTTGCAACTCAATGAGCAGATCAAGAAGTTCTGTGATACAGTTTTGGCAAACCAGAAGTCACTCTTGTTGCTTGGTCGTGGTTACCAGCATGCTACTGTCCTTGAGGGAGCTCTCAAGATCAAGGAGATTTCTTATATGCACTCTGAGGGTGTCTTGGCTGGTGAGCTCAAGCATGGTGTCTTGGCACTTGTTGACAAGGATCTGCCTATTCTTGTTGTTGCTACTCGCGACTCATTATTCCCCAAGGTTATGTCTGCTGTTAACCAGGTTGTTGCTCGTAGCGGTAATCCCATCATTATTTGCAATAAGGGTGATAAGGCTCGCTTCAACTTGGGAGAGAATCCTGACAGATTCGGCTTCATCGAGGTCCCAGCGAGCGTTGACTGCTTGCAGGGTATTCTTAACGTTATTCCCATGCAGCTGATGAGTTACTACTTGGCCGTGAACAAGGGCGTTGACGTTGATTTCCCCAGAAACCTCGCCAAGAGTGTTACTGTTGAGTAAACATTATATAGCATGCATTAATACCGTACAACTATTACCACAACGTATATATCAAGTAACTATGAACAGTGTAATTTAAAAATTCAAAGTGAGATGCCCAGCTGGAACAGTATGCGCTAGTCGCTCATATTAAAGTGGCCACACCCGGGTACAGAAATTAGTTAAATTATTTGCTTTTAAACTGCTAGCTTACGAGCTTACTCGTTCATTCTATTAATTTGTAACTTCTTTGTCTTTCCGCCAAACATGACATCCTGGCCGTGCCAGTCAACGCAGTACAAATCATTGTCAACGGATTCTTCTTGCTGAAGAGTAAACAAGCTCTTGTTTGCTCTCACATCCCAAACCCGGACGGTACCATCGTGACTACTGGAGGCCATTTGGTAAGGGTTGGAGGGGTTGGCAACAATGCGAGAGACAAAATTGTGGTGGCCAACAAGAGTGTTTTGCGAGGTTTTGACGGTGGCACGAGGGTCCGTAAGAACAATGTGGCGGGCAGTGGTACCGCATGCAAGAAGATTAGTGGTGGGTCCCAAGTTGGCAATAGATAAAAGCGAAAACTGCGAGGATTTGGTATCGACCATCTGGCTAGTTACCAAGTCCCATGTACGAATTGAGTGATCTTCACTGACACTATAGCAGACATTTGAGTCTTGAGAATGAGCAGCGAGACCCTGAACAGGGGCAGTATGGCCTTCGAGGGTAGCCAGGGAGCCGCGGACACGTGAAGACTTGTAGGCAGCATCAGCAAGCTTCCGGCGTTTGCGAGAAGCGGTGTTTTTACTTTCTTGTTGATGCTCGGGCATAGGCAACTCTTTAAGATGGGTCGTCCAAACCCTGAGAGTGTTATCACTACTAGCGGAGACAATCTTATCACTTTTGAGGTGTACCACATCGTTTACATGAGAGGTGTGGCCTTGGAAAATACATTGAACTTTCGCGTCCTCGTCTTCACCACTGAGTTTCCATAAATAAACGTTACGGTCATTAGAGGCCGAAACGAGACGGCTGCTGTCGATCCACTTTACAGCTTTGATTGCACCCATATGGCCAGCCAAGGTAGTCTCTACATTTCCACTGTTATCCCAGATACGCACTACACCATCATACGAACCAGTGGCGATTTTTTCTCCTCTCGAGTGAACGGCAGAGACCCAATCGTCATGCTCAAAAGAAGCAAGGAAAGTTGGAGGGAGAATACTGCGAACATATTCAAGAGTAATTAGCGATTCCTGGCTGAGGCCTTCACTTGTAAGGTAATTATCGAGGCTAGTGCGTAGTAGCTTACCATCGATCAGGAAATCAAAGGGCACTGGCTCAACAGTTTGGAGGAGCTGATTGACGACCTCCGAGAGCCCGTACCGTTTGAGGTTCACAGGGACGTAAATGGGGCTATCATCGACTTTTAACTCTTCATCTCTTGTGGTCAATCTAATTCTCACCGACATTTTGGAAAAAAATTATGTAACCTGGAAAGTTTATAGAGTCGAGAGAGGCTGAACAAAATATTGCAAGGCAAAGTGGTTGGCAAAAAACTTAAGTGGAGATAGATGCACACACACACAATCAGTGTGATTCGAATTCTGTACTACACTACTTGAGCTACTGATAATTCACCTCGAGTGGTTGCGTCTCAAGACCCTTACTCATGATGCATGTCCGGCGACTCCACATATCTACCCGAATCCTCAAAAACCAATATTATTTCTATGATTTAGGGAACCGGCAACCCAAACCCCGAGATGTTATACATCACTCACAAGGTGGCAGAGTGTTTGACCCCAGTATCAATGCCTCCAAAGAATCAATGGAAGAGCGAGTTCAAAAAGTGTTTGGCAGTTTAGGGAGCCGAGAGGAAAGCAGAAAAGATGCACAAGCAAAAGGAGCACGAGTGCTGGGGATATTTGTACCGGCAAAACCTGAGCAACCCAATAATTGTTGTCAAAGTGGATGCGTCAATTGCGTCTGGGAACTTTATAAAGACGAAATCGATGAATGGAGACACGCACGCAAAGAAGCACAAAAGCTAATGATGCGGCCTGAGAACTCGTCAAGGCCTTGGCCTGCAGTACTCGGGCCTGAACCCAAGAATAGGGGCGGAGATGTCGAAATTGAAGAAGACGATGGGCTTGACAGTGGTATTGCAAGATTCATAGAGATTGAAAAGAGGCTACATAAGAAGAAAATGGCTAAAGCCAAGGCCAAGACCACCACAGCCCAGAGCACGTCAAGTGTATAATTTATGCTATAGAGGAACTAATACTAGGTATTCAGAAAACTCCCTTGGACTTGAGATCAGCTTTAGCAGTGTCAATCTGCTGCATAAGCTCCTTATACTTTTCGGGCTTGTCGTTGAATGTAATGACGTCGTAGCCAAGGGTCGCGAGGGCATAAGCACCAAAGGAGACAAGAGCCCAAAAGGGGAGAACAGGCACGATCTCTGCGCGTACTACAGGTGAAGTAGGAATAATATTAAGCATCAAAAGCACCCAAATAGATGCCAACGCCGCCAGGAACGTTGCAGTTTGAGTAGCCTTGGTCATACGTGTAAGGAGGGGGTCTGGGGGTGTCGACTGTGAGGTCTTGAGGTTCTAGTGCTAGAGCCTATAGCGTCAAGGTTATGGATAATTTGCAAGAACCGTTGATGTTCAATTTGTCAAAAGAGATACAGCAAAGTGAACACTTCTCGCCAAGAAACGGCCTCTGGAAATCTATACGCATTTGTGGAATCCATCTCGACAAAAAAGTAATTTTATAGAGTTATCTATTGACAAATTAGGTATGGATATCCTCATAAGAAGAGGAACATTGATGCATGGGGACCATAATGGATGGAATGGTGAAAGAGTCCACCGAGGAGAGCACATGTGCGAACTCATTGAGGGAATGAGAAAGTCAGTGAGACACTACCAGATTATAGTTCATACTCATCCAATAATTCCTGGAGATTCGGTTTCTTAACCTTCAACTCCTTTTGTCCCTCTCGTCCTTGAAGCATACGCATGCAGCCATAGCACAATTTTTCGCCAGTACCAGCACATAAATAACAGTCTTCCGCTTCCTGGCTCAACTTGAAGCCAGTACGAGCAACTGTGGAGTCAACTGCGGGAAATTGTGCCCGAGTACTCGACAAAAACTCGTGAATGAGCTCATCAATAGACTGCAGCTTTGAAACACGTGGGAAGCTTGGCCTGCTATCGTATTTGACGTCCATGACCCGTGCATATATCTCTAGTTCGCTATCAAGGATATCTCGCAAAGGATAAATACATCCGTCAGGATTTAGGAGCTGGGGAACTAGCGAACCTCTTCCCTTGCAGGTCTCTGCCATAACAAGTTCGCTAATAAAACTCATGGAATAATCAAATAAGACAGTTGCACCATCACCTTGGGCTTTAGCATAGGCTCTAATAGCGTAGCGAGTCATCCAGGTTTCGAGGTCCTGTGTGGAGGTACGGCTCAAATCTGCCGAGCGTTTATAGGGGCTATCATCGAGATCAAAAAATTCCCCTAATTTGGATGCAGGGAGACGTACCAGTTTTGTGTCGCTGAATGGCCACTCGAAACTACTACTGGGGCCAATATGAACGCATTCTAGTTTAAATCCCACTCTCTGATGTTTGAGTCGTTGCTCGTCTAGTAAACTCACTAATAGTTTGACCAAACACATGGAATTGCGCCCAAAGTCCACGGGGACTATTAATTTGGGTAAAGTCGAGGTTTGATAGTTGACCTTGTATTGATCTAATGGTTTGCGGAGCTTGTGATTGATGAAAAAAATGAAGCAGGCAGTGCAGAAGCCTTCATTTCGAATAGTAATTGATGGTGGGGCCTCCTGACACCTTGAACATTTGGATTTATCGATTTGTTTCCTCATTTGAAATATTTTTTAGTAAGACTGCAGCTTGGAGCGAAGTTGGTGATCAAGTATCGTCTCGAGTGCAAAGTCAATGTATTTTTTGGTGAAATTAAGAACAAAACCCGGTCAAATAAAGCCATTAGCCTAATGTAGTACCCGCACCGCTAGGAAAGTCGACCATTTATAAGTGGAATCACTCGGCCGCCAATCTGCTTATGTCGAGACCGAGCTGGGCTGCGGAGGAAGAGGCTGATATCAAGCTATACCCTGATAATCCCACCACCAAAGAGAATCTGCGCAAATTCAGACATAAAGGTGACTCAGAATTCTTTGATCCATGCGCAGAGGCTGCCTCAATGAGTATGAAGTGCCTCGAGCGTAACGATATGGAACGCAAGCCGTGTAAACCATATTTTGAGGCCTACAGAGATTGCATGGCGGCATGGAGGAAAAAGAGATAAGCAAAAGAGGTTTTCTCGGGGGTATTTGCCACTCGACCGCGAGATTGTCACCAACACCGACAGACAAGCTGCATCCCAACATTGCAGTCGCGAGAAGCTATTCCAATGCGTGCATTCTTGTTCAATGGCGTCTACCACTATCGACTAATTTTAGCAGTGACGCCACTATTGATAATCTCTCAGCTCAGCTTTTTGGTCGAGTTGCATACGCGGGCAGGCTATACATGTTGTCCACATCCATAGACTAGCCGAGACACGCTTATCCACACACATCAATGTCATTAGCTATATATATACAGGCAACACTGGCCTCCTCTAAAAGACTACGTTTGGCTAACATTTTTTGCCACCCACTCTCATGCCTTAGCGTAATAGCCTCACTGCTGAGGAACGTGCCTATGCAGGTTCTTGCATGTGCATACAGCGTTCTTGTTGACCAAGGAAGCATATAAATGGAGAACTGGCACCAGCCGATACATATAGCCTTCGAATGAACGCCAACTACAATCAGCAAGCTCAAGCACCACCTGCCGGCCAGAACCGTGCCCTTCTTGTTATTATCGCCATCTTTTTACCATGGGTTTCCGTACTTTTGCTCGAGGGGTGTGGCGTGGAGACGATCGTGTGTCTTCTCTTGACTTGGCTTTTCTGGATCCCTGGTTTCATCTATGCCCTTTACCTTATCTTTCGAGATCCCAAGTCTGATGCTCCTGTCGGTGCCGGACTGAACAACCAGATCAACCATCAACAGTATCAACAAGCGCCTGCTCAATCTTACCAACATAGAGCTGAAGCTCCTGTTCAGGCTCCTACTGCTTATGCTGCCGAGAAACCCCCTGCCGTTGATAACTCTCATGAAATCACAGAGCCTACACCTTCTTATCCTAACTACAAGCAGTAGCAGTCTCAAATATATTAATAGGTTCTCTTGTTTAGTAGTTACCGGTGAACCATCCATTGCCGCTCATGGAACACTAAAGTGGCTTGGAGCTAGCCTGGTCACATTTCTATAGAGTGCATGATGCCATATGGCTCAAACCTAAGCGAGGAGGCTATGACGATCTGTGATTCAATTAGTGAGGCAAAAGTCATCAAGCAGTGCAAGTCAAGGTGGTGGTACAGAGGCAACACCAAGCATAAACTTGACGTAACAAAAGCGATGTTTTTACAACAAATATTAGTGTTCGCTAGTGCTAGAAAGCAAACCTGTGTTCACCTGCTGTGTCCAATATATTCGAACTGAATGTGCGAGTATCGCCTCGTCATTTGAGGTGCCTATCAGGCGTTGTAGCTAGGTATTTGGAAAACAATTTCAAGTCTATATAAACTTTATACTCTAAATAACAAGCACAGCTTTATATTAGAAGCTTAGAGCTTGGCCTTAGGAGCCTCTTGAGACAGAAGCTCTGCGAGCTTAATAGCGCTCTCCTCAAGTGCCTCAGCAAACTGCTTTGAGCCCTGCTTCTTGGAGCAGATGTTAATGTGCAAGTTGTCATTGTTAATCATGTACGCAAGACCAAAACCTTCATCCGTGACCTGAGACCATCCGTATCCGTTGAAGTACTCGGAGGACAGCTGGGATGTGCTCATGTACCAGGTACCACTGTAGGCAAAAACAGGGTCCTGATAGATTTTGGGAAGTGGCTCACCATCACGAATCATCTTCTTCAGACCGAACAAGTGGCGATCGCAACCTTTACCAACGCTGGCGTCGGAAATGTACTTGACTTGGGAGTCGACTGCTTTGCGGAACTTGGAAATAACATCGTCAGTCTTGGAGTCTGAACGCCAGAAGCTTTCAACAAAGTCAACAGACTCAATGGAAACACTACGAGTGGTCTCAGTACGTCCCTGAGCAAATGCACGGGTAGTAGCAGCCTCGTAGACACCACGAAGCTTACCGTACAAACGGTAGTAAGCGAGCTGAAGCAGCATCTGCACATATGCATCAGGAGAGCACTTGAACTTTTTGATTTGGTTCTTGCCATACTTGTTGAAGGACCAAACCTCAACTTCGTGCTTGTTGATCTCGTTCCAGAAATCACGCTCAGCCTCCTCGATGTGGCTCAAGGTAGTCTCATTAACGTCGAACTTGAGCTCTTGCACCTCAGGAGCGTACTCAACAGTACCATTGAGCTCCAGTTTGTTATGGGTGATTTGCTCGCAAACATAGTCATTGAGACGGCAGGTGTACATACCGTCCATCATAGCGTGCTCGCCCATGAAGCCAGCAGTAGCGTTGTCGTTAATAATGAACTGGCAGGGCTTGTCATACCAACGGTTCTTTCCGTATCCGTGCCAGTACTGCATAGTGCGGTCAACATTACTGGTAGGGTGGGCAAAGTCAAGGCAGACGACAAAAGCAGAACGCTCAATTGCATCCAAAATCTGGCGGTTTGTGGTATTTTTCTCCAAATCAGCGTAGAAGCTGGTCCACTTGTCACGGTTCTCGCTAGTGAGGCCAACGACGTTGGGAGCGGTGCCCTTGAGGTCGGCATCATTATAGATATTGATGAATTGTTTCTCAAGTTCGCCGTGGGTGAGCGGGCGACCCTCAGGAGTCAAGTAGGGTACCTTGTAGACACGGTTGCGGCGCAATACAATAATGTACTCGTTGCCCTCGTGGCTGAACTCGACATTCACATCGACCTTGGGCTTTGGGACACGGCAATTGTGGAACATATAGCGGAAAAGCTCCATGTCAATAGGCTTCTTGCGCATATAATCGGGCTCCAGGGTCTTGGTATCAATCAACTTCTTGAAGCTGAGGGCACCCTGAGTGATGGCAGCGGCACGTTGAGCAGCATTGAAACGGGCATCATCTTTGTAAGAGTAAAAGTAGCTCACGTAGGGAACAACAGGGTCACGGTAGCCCATATAAGCACCCTCAAGCCACCAATCATTGAGCCAATTCTTCATTCCTGGCTGGCTGGCGTGCTCAGAGAGACGCTTTTGTAAAACTTCACCCTCACCACCGGGGCGAACAAACTCTTCAACTGCCTTTGCAGTTTGAGCATAGCTTTCGGGGGTCACCAATGCCTTGACCGAACGCAAATACTTTTTGCCGGTCTCCTCGAGAGTGGGCACAGGCAAGTGGGGTAACGAGTCTTGAAATCTATAGGTCAATCCCTTTGAAAGATCTTCTTTAAAACCTTCTGCAGCGGTACTGTTCATGCGAATCATTCTACTTGCAAGCGTTAATGAACCTCTACGAAGCATACGATACAGAAGCGTCGGGCGTACTTGATGGTTCCCTTTATACTGCGAGAGGCGCCGTGGTCATATTATGTAATATACAGCTTAGCAGTACCCTTACCGCGGGGAAAGAACCGAGCCGGCCCGAAAGGGTGATGTGTGGTTGGAATTCTGAATCAAAGCTCAAATTTTAGGCCTGAGCAGGTCAAATATTGTCTAGGCTCTCCTTTTATGCCGGGTTATACTCCGAGTTGCCAGCTATCTAGAAAACGGTGAAAACGTGGGGTACATGATCGACGTCATCAAGCGAGACTGGACCTATAGTATTTCACCGAGTTGATGATAACCACTATGAAAGTACAATGGCATATTTGTAAATTATTAAGTTTCGTGCTGGTGTTTCAAAGAAATAGCACTTTTTAGTGCTTTAGAACTGCACCTGCCTCGGCGATTTGGTGCATGACGTGCAGTCCCGAGGGACCTAATCCCCGCATGTGATCCGAGTCGGCTGTTGCGCGTGTCGCAGCTGCGATTTGACTACTCGGTTGACAGGGATAAGGCAAACTCATTTTCAAGCTTCTAAAATTGACTCAATACTTTGCGTGCACTTGTTAGGCAGGCCCGCAGCGACCACAAAAAATAAAAATAGGAACGTGGTTGTCAGCTCAATTGTGGCTTTCCTATTTGCTACTCACATCAAGTGCTACCATAATACACCCAGAAATCTAGTTTGGCTTGAAGAAAAAGCCCTTTCTAATAGCATTGCAAAGCTACCTACAAGACGTATCCCGACCAAACTCCCAAGCTCAAGCTTACTATCACGAAACGTAAAATGAAATCAGGCACGAGGGGTAGGAGGATGGTGAAGCCAAGGATCCCGGCCCCTCAACCAATGAGATACAACCAGGGAGAGCTCATCCGGATCGTTATTGCACACCTACGAGAAACACCCTACCATTCAATTGCCCTGGCAATTGAGCAGCAATCGGGAGTTACTGCTATCTCTGAGTTATTTGCAAATGTGACAGCCTCAATAAATGCCCGTAACTGGTCGGTGGCTTTTGCTCAATTGTTGAGGCTCGAATTCCTCAGCTCACAGGCTCGATCTGATGCGATAAAGCTAATTGCTGAGCAGTGGGTCGCTGATCTGGCTATGAATCAAGAATATAAGCGCGCAGTGGAGATGATTCGCAGTGATGTTTTTCCCTGGGTTCCAGAAATCGCTATACAGCTCACATGGACTATCTTTGAGCCCTTATCGCCCAAAACCTCGCAAGAGATCTCGGTGCAATTGGCTGAGCTATGCAGCCCGGAAATGTTTGTGGACCCTGGGCGACTTGAGAAGCTCTTCAAGTTTGCTAAAGAAGGCGAGAAACTCAGCCTGGGCCCATCCGTATTCACTGGCTCCAACGCTTCCATAGAGTACTTGGTGCTGCATTGCCTTAATGCATTTGGTTTCGGCGAATTGGCCGCTGATTATCGTAAAGCAAGTAAGATTGCCGAAGAGAATGAAGTCTTGGAACTGCATGCTGCTCTTGAGGATCAAAAATGGGACCTGGCACTAGGGCTAATGCATGACTCGTTATTTGACTCCCCTCAACATCAGCAAGCCGCACAGAGACTGGTGCTCAAGTACGCTTTGACGAATACTAGCCCTCTAGAAGCAGTCAAGCTAGCGCGGAAATACGTCCCAAATGACCACCAATTCGTAGGGTCAATGCTGATGGAAAGCACACCACTTGACAAGTTCAGGTTCGAAGTATCACTAGGGAAGCATCTTAACAGTACTGCAATGGCTTCGGAGACTGTTGTAGAATCTCTTTGTACAAACGCTATCAAATACCAAGCGCTAGTGGACCCATACTGGTGTGCTCCTATTATCCCAGGGATTTCGCTGATCAATGACCTCAAGGGCAAGGAATCGATGCTACCTGCAACTCAAACACAAGAGCTTTGCCACGACGGTGAAGTTTGGGATATTGCATTTTCGCCAGATGGAAAATACCTTGCTACTGCCACCCGTAGCGGCACTATATACATTTGGAGAACCCTCGAATCGGGATTGATACAGCATTCGCGCTATCGTGATCCCGGGAATCCAGTTCAGTGTATTAGCTGGAATCCCGATAGCACTCACGTGCTAGCTGGGTGTGGGGACGGGTGTTCGCGACTCGTAGATGTGGAGACCATGTCTGAGTACTCCAAGATTATCTGCTCAAACTCAAGCTTCGGGGAAATTTCGGCAGTTTGCTGGAGTCCTGACGGAAAATCGTTTTATACAGGCTCATATGAGGGGAAGCTCTTGCGGTGGTGTTTTGAGAACGGTAAAGGTGCGCTCAAACATACTGTTGTCAAGGGTGCTTTAAAAGTGCTCTCACTGTGTATAACAGAGTCACCGAGTGAGACCGTGCTAGCTGCTTTGAGTGTTCAGCTACGCTCGGAGGAAAAATCATACCATATGCTCAATATTTTCGATATCGAAACCAACGAGCTCATCAAGGAATTCCAGATTAACGCGTCACTGAGCTCATTGGCAGTTTCAGGAAATTTCTATGCAGCAAACGTAATTCCAGAAGGAATTTGGCTCTGGCAATGGGACTCAATGATCGACCCGCTAGACTTTGACACCCAGGACAACACAAGTGTTTCTAGAGATCCGATAAGTGATGCCACATTTATAAAGGGCCCTGAACAAGAAGACTATCGAGTTAACAGCAGTTTTGGTGGAGCATTTGACAAGTATTTGGTTACCGGTAGTGAAGATTACAATGTGCGTATTTACAATTGTGTCACCAGGAAGCTGGTAGCGCTCTTGACGGGCCATACTGATGTAGTGAATACAGTCAAGTGGAGCCCCACAGAGAGTTTAGTGGCCAGTGCCAGCGATGACCGCTATGTCTGTATCTGGCGGGCCAGCTCCTGAGAGAGCTAGAGATTGCATTCCAGCTGTCATAATATACACCTCTAAAGGTCAATACATATTTATTTACATAACTACTGGTTTTAAGACCAAGGCACGCAGGTATAACTTGCATTAAGAGCGCATAAAACGGAGATCTAGTTCAAGCCATTAATCTCCACCCACCGTTTATTCCCCGTAAACACACCATCGCAGTCGTATTTCTTACGCAACTGCTTCCACAGACTTAGATCTTCACCGTACCATCCTTCAATTTGGGGGCTAATACCATTCATATGATGCGCTGTGGCACTAGATTTGCGTTTACCAATAAAGTTTTTGGCCCAGTGTGGTTTGCCACCCATATCCTCACAGACATCCTCAAATTGAGTGAACCAGTCACGAACTTCTGAATTGAATCCAAAAGGACGGTACATTGTCGCATTCAAATTGAGAGTGAGGTTATCATATGTGATGTCGGGAGGGTGGGCGTATTTTAGTTTTGGCGAAGGATCCAAGTACGGGCGGCTGATATTACCATAAATGGGACCCACATTAGGCACGCCAGCCACAACAGCTCCATGACGAGTAGCCAGTGGTTCTACTGGTAGCGATGTATTAGATACTCGAATCTCAATAGGAGCATGAACGTAATAATCACGAGCAGCGGCTGCATTTTGGATTCGTTTGTCCAATTCCGAGACGCATTCATGGCCATTTGACAACGGGAGTGACCATTCATCCACAAATTGGCTAAACAAGCAGTCCATATTGATGGCTTTATCTGAACGGTCCACATAAACGCACTTGGGTTCAAACTGATTGCGGAAAAGCCACCGTTCAACTTTAGGCGTCCAGCTCGGGTTAATACAAACTGAACACCAGAGAAGAAATTGGTAAAGCGCGCGGCCCAGCTTAGTGCCGTAAAAAGTAGTCTTGAGGGGGCTCAATGGGTTCTGTGTGCGGTTAGCTCTCCAAACAATTAACTTGCGAGAGTATGGATACCACCAAATACGATGGAATTCTGCACTAGTGAAGAAAGTAGGCCACCATTTTTCCATAAAATCATCAAAATCTACAATTTCCTGAGTACACTCTAGAGCGAATGCTGGAACAGTGCGCACTGTAGCTTCTACAATGACTCCAAACTTTCCAAGAGATAGCAACGCCGCTTTGAACAGCTCAGGGTTTTGAGTATCTGAGCAGGTAATTAGTTGAGCATCCTGATTCAAGAGCTTAAGTTCCACAATTTGTTCGCTAATCAGACCATGATAAGCGGATGATCCATGCGTACCGGTGGAAATAACTCCCGCAACACTCTGGTCAGAGATTGACCCCAGATTCTGCAATGCTAGACCCTTTTGAGCCAGTAGCTCATTGAGATCTCTAAGTCGCATGCCGGCTTCCACCACGACATCGGTGAACCCCATACCAGGCTTGAACTCCAAGACCCGCGAGATATTATCCAGGCTGACTAGAATGCTGGTTGTCATTGTGAGAGTGCTAGGTGAATGAGCAGACCCGATTACGGTGATGGTTTGGCAGTTGCGGCGAGCGTTCTGGATGATTGTGCGTAAATCATCAAGATTCGCCGGCCGAAAGAAGAGGATCGGGCGACAAGCATAGGTATGAGCCCATGTAGAGTGCCGGTATTGCATGCTTTGGGTGATTGACTGCACGGCTTGACTCGTAGGAGATGGATCGGGATCCTAGAGTGTGACCTCAATTAGTCAGCACCACTACAGAGAGTCAACTACTGACATAATCGTTATCTCTCACACTAGAAAATGCACTCAGCACTACTTGCGTGCATTGTGTGTGCCAATGCGCTACTAATCCCTCAAATACCATTAATTGATATTGAGTTTGATGCGTTTGATAGTTTTATGTTGGAGGAGAACCCCACTGACTCTTCAAAACCACTTGTTACTGCCGACGATTTGGCTAGCCGGATTACCACTGCAGCCCTCAAAGAACGCGCTGAGCGACTTTATAAATGCGCAGAGGCATCCATTGAAGAATATGGTCATCCTACACGAGTGATTGGCTCTGAAGGCCACAAGAAAACTCTCGAGTACATCTACGATACGCTAGGGGACCTCGATGACTACTTTGATGTTACCACAGAGGCGCTTACCACAATTAACGGATTTGTACACTCGTATTATCTGAAAGATGCGGATGGAAATGTTACGTCAAAGCCCTTCAGCCTTACCCCCTCGTCTAACGGTACTGTCGAGGCCGATCTATTTGTGGCGGACAATTTCGGTTGCAAAGCCAGTGACTTCAAGGGCGCCGCTAATAAAATTGCGCTAGTGAAACGTGGCCAGTGTCCTTTTGGTGAAAAGGCCGAGTTTGCCGGTCTTTTCGATGCGCTTGCCGTGCTTATTTATGACCCTGAGGAGGATCCTGAAACTGAGGCCCCAATTTCAGGTGACTTGGGACTCCCATTGGGCCACCAGGTGGCCACTTTGGGTGTACTTAGAAGCTGGGCCGAGTCTAAACTTGGTGCATTGGCGTCCTCTTCCTCCTCCTCCTCGACTATCACTCTCGACGTCGATGCTGAGGTCAAGACACTCGATAGCGTGAACGTCATTGCAGAAACTAAAGAAGGTGACCACGATAACGTTGTTATGCTCGGATCTCATTCTGACAGCGTATTTGATGGCCCAGGAATCAATGATAATGGTAGCGGACTCAATACTCTCCTTGAAGTGGCCAAGCAATTGAGCAACTTCCGTGTCAAGAACGCAGTACGTCTTGCGTGGTGGACAGCAGAAGAAGAGGGTCTCATCGGATCATTGCACTATGCTAATAATCTCCCATTCAAGGAAAACGCAAAGATCCGGTTATTCATGGACTACGATATGATGGCATCGCCAAACTATGCATATATGATTTATGATTCCGATGATAAGGAGAATCCCACAGGATCCAGTGCCATTCGGGACATGTATATTGACTTTTACAAGTCTCGTGGCCTCAACTACTCCCTTCAGCCATTTGACGGGCGGTCTGATTATGTTGGGTTCCTAGACATTGGAATCCCTGCTGGAGGTTTCGATGCCGGCGTTGAAGAGATCAAAACAAAGAAAGAGCAGGAGCTGTTTGGTGGTGAGGCAGGTGTAGCATTTGACAAGTGCTACCACCAATTGTGTGATGATCTTGATAATGTCAATTATGAAGCGTGGCAGGTGAATGCTGAGCTCGTAGCCTACTCTGCGGGAATTTATGCAAATTCTCTTGATGGGTTCCCTAAGCGCACAATTCCCAAATTGTCCACTTTGGGGTGGCGTAAATCCAAGACTGCGACTGCCTGAGTCGATAGATCGATGATAAATCGATGTTCGAATAATACGCATTATAATCTTTAGCTATTTGTTGACCCCTTTATTCGCTGAATCTTGTTACATGCGCTCTTTTTGACATAATTGTCTATGAATGTCTAACAAGGCCCGTTTCTTACCAGCAATGCAGAGGCGGCAAACAATAATTCAAGAAAATCTCCAATATAATTATGGAGATTAGCAATAATTTGGCGAACCACTTCATTTAATACGTAATTAGTATGACCTCCTCGCTATTTAGCAGCTATAGAACCTGGGATGGGCTCAATGCTTCATATTCAGCATGGAATACTCTAGTGGTCCAATTTTCGGGGTTTGCGAGCTCTATCATTCCTACAATATCGGTGGCGTTCGAGGTGGCGACTTTATGGTCTAAAACATGTATCACCCCTACCCTCATCTCACACTAAGCAAGTTCCACCCACCAAGTACCATCCACCATGGGTATCCCCAAGTTTTATCGCTATATTAGCGAACGGTGGCCTACAATCTCGAACCTGGTCAATGGTAGTATTGTACCTGAATTTGATAATCTGTACCTCGATATGAATGCCATCATTCACAACTGTACTCATGCCAACGACGATGATGCGACAAAGCGAATGACTGAAAAGGAAATGATGATTGGTATATTCAACTATATTGAGCATTTGTTTACTATTGCCAAACCGCAGCGCGTTTTTTATATGGCTATTGACGGTGTCGCCCCTCGTGCTAAAATGAACCAGCAGCGCTCACGCCGTTTCAAGAGCGCGAAAGAAGCCGAAGATGCTCGCCAGAAGGCCCTCCATAGTGGTGTCGATATGCCTGCAAGTGCACCTTTTGATTCCAATTGTATTACACCGGGCACAGAGTTTATGGCCAACTTGACCGTGCACTTAAAACATTTCATCAACCGCAAGATTACAGAGGATAGTTCCTGGCAAAATATCGAAATCATTTTGAGTGGCCATGAAGTTCCTGGAGAGGGTGAACATAAAATCATGAATTATCTGCGATCTTTACGGTCTAAGCCGGGATATAACCCCAATACTCGCCATTGTCTTTATGGCTTGGACGCCGATTTGATCATGCTGGGTCTTTCAACTCATGAGCCTCATTTTGCACTCTTGCGTGAAGAGGTTTTGTTTGGTCGCCAGCAGCAGAGCAATGAGCTCAGCGAAAAACGATTCTTCCTCTTGCACCTGTCACTTGTCAGAGAGTATATGCAACTTGAGTTTATTGATGTGCTCGAGGAAAATTTTGATTTTGAGCGAATTTTGGATGATTTCATCCTGATCAATTTCTTTATTGGTAACGATTTCTTGCCTGAAGTGCCGATGCTTTTAATTAATGATGGTGCTCTGCCGGTAATTTTCCGCACTTATATGCAATACTTGCTCCAAACTCGTGATTACTTGACTTGTAATGGTGTGATCAACTTTGCTAACGTTCAAGTTTGGCTAAAGCAGCTTTCAGTTCACCAGACTCAAAAGTTTGAGGAGCAGTCCCAAGATGCTGAATGGTACAACAACGAATTGAGTGATCTGAAGCTTGATGATAATCTTATCCTTTCTCAGCACGAAAAAGACATTGTGCGTTCTGTCAAACCGTTTATTTTGGGCGCTGCGGCTGAGGAGAATCTCGACGACTATAAGTATGCTCTGCCCTCTGCTATCACTCAGCGTGATACCCAGGTACTGGGCCTTTTAGCCTCGCAGGTATGTATGCGTGTTTTTGACGAGCAACAGGCCGATGGATCTATCAAGTCTGAGATTGTTGTTGACACTGGCAAGTTCCCAGTCGATGATGCTGGCAAACATCTCTGGCTCAAAGAAACCCGCAAGATTTTCCGAGTTTATGAGCGGGCTACCACTGATGATGATCGCACCCGCCAAGAAGAAATTTATTCCAAGAAGCTGGTCGCATGGAGAAATCAGTATTACAGAAAGAAATTCGAGGTCAGCCAGGATGATGAGCGTGTCAAGAATGCAGCCCGTAACTACCTTGAAGGCCTGCAGTGGGTACTAAGCTACTATTATCGTGGATGCCCCTCTTGGGCTTGGTATTATCATGAACACTACGCACCAATGACTAGTGATTTGTTCCAGAATATTACACCTGATTTCAAGGTAGAGTTTGGCCCCTCTACGCCATTCAAGCCATTTGAGCAGTTGATGGGCGTTTTGCCTGACCGCAGTTCCGAGTTGGTACCACCCGCGTACCGTGATTTGATGTCCAGTGAAGCTTCTCCTATTATCGACTTTTACCCACATGATTTCAAAACAGATAAGAACGGCAAGAAGCACGACTGGGAATCGGTAGTTTTGATTCCTTTTATTGATGAGGTGAGATTGCAAGAGGCACTCGCAAAGCGTGAAAACATGCTCACCCCCGCTGAGAAAGCTCGTAATGGGCGTGGAACCGATTTGATGTTCAGCTACGATCCTACTGCTAATTTTACTTTTAGATCTCAGGCTGACTACCTTGATGACATCCATGGCTGCAAGTGCGCCTCCGTTCCGATTAACCCACACAACCTCAACCCCGAGAAAATTGTTTATGGCATCCTCCCCGATGCAAAAGTGGGTGCCAGCACCCTCGCCGGCTTCCCTAGTCTGGACACCTTGGATTACACTTTTGAAATTAAGCCTTGCGGTGTGCGTGTATTCGAGCGCGAATCTCTCATTGACTCTGTCTGTTTGACAATTAACAGCTCGTTTACGGAGCAAACTTTTGAGGAGATTGGCCACCGCCTCGTTGGTACTGTGGGCTACATTGATTACCCTTTCCTACACGAGGTAAAGATTGTTGCCATTAGCCAAAACGATCAAATTCATGACGGCAAGAGCGCCAAACCTTTCAGTCACCCCAAGGCCAAGACAACATGCCAGAAGGAAGCCGAATCGGTAATCAAGACTTATGAGAAAACAAAAGCAGTGACATTCAAGAAGAGCTCCATCTATGTGCACTGCAACCCTCTCAAGGGTCTTGAGCGCACTCCAGAAGGTCACTATAGGAAAGTATACCATGATGATGATTCTGAACGAGTTTATTTCCCTATCGAGCTGCTGGTCGAGAATGTTACTGAAGAGGATGCGCGGTTTTTGGAACGCCAAGCGGTCCCCATCCAGGAGGAATTCCCCATCGGTATCAAACCAATTGTTTTGCTCAGTAAACAGTATGGATCACAGGCGAACGTTACCGGCTACTCTGAAGGCAAACTCAATATTCAGGTCAAGAGCATCAGCGAGAAGGTGCAGACATATCCATCTGAAGTGGCCAAAAAGCAATTACAAAACGAGCGTTACATGCCAGGCGGTGATCTTGCCCATAAACTAAAATTGAATCCACTCTGGGTCTCTCAGCTCACCTCAAGAGCCTTGTTCACCTGGGATGGCAAAAAGTTCGATATTGGTCTTGTTCTCAAGAAACCATCGCAGAACCTTAAGGCTTTGGGATACGCCCGCAAACAAGGTACCATGTGGGCCTACAGTGAGAAGGCAAGAGAGCTTCTCGGTAAATACTCTCGTGAATTCAAGGAGCCTCTACAAATTTTAGGCGGTATGATGGCAAAGAAAAACGGCAGCGGTATCATTGATGTTAAAAAAGAGCTTTTGGAAAGTAACCCGGCTGCTGCCGAGACTTTCCTCGACACCTTGCACAAGATGAGTGAGTGGGTTAAAAATGCTCTGGCAGATATCAGCTATGTTGATGTCAGTGTTGAGCGCCTTTCTGACGACAGTGTAGTACTCATCGAGGAATGGAGCCGGGAGATTGCCAGTAAACGCACTGATTATGAACCTACTGAAATTAGCAATGTTCATCGTAGCGCTCTCATGACAATTGATATGGCTCAGCACAGGCTTTCGAAGCAGCACTTTTATCTCGGTGACAGAGTTATGTCTGCTCTTGATTTTGGTAAGGTGCCACAGTTTTCTCGCGGTATTGTTGTCGGTAAGAAGCAGACTGGTAGTTCTTTGAGTATTGAGGTTGTGTTTGATAAAGAGTTTGACGCAGGATCTTCGCTGGATGGTCGTGTTTCTACTAAGCGTGGTCTCACCGTCGACTCTGGTACCTTGCTCAATATCACAACTAAAGAGTTGGCTTATGATCGCTCCACCGCCTTCGTTCCAGCTGAAACACTGCCCCAACATTCCCGCCGTAATCAGACCACGATGAATGGGAACAACAGAGCAAGTGGCAGAGGTCGTGGTGGAAAGATGGTTCCTGCCACAAATCGCCCTAGTGCTTGGAAGAAACCCAGCTCGGATGTGCCATTTGTGCCTCGTGGTGCCAATTTTAATCAGGTTCAGCCTCAGCATTATGGTCAGGGTCAAATTCCGCAGACAGCTCCTCAAATGCAAACGGCACCCCAAGCTGCTCCCAGTGCTCCTGTGAATGTTCCTCAGGCTGCTCCCCGTGGTGAAGCAGGTCCTCAGCTCGAAGGTCAACAATTGCTGAATATGATTAAAGGAACAGCACCGAATGACCGACGCCCGCAACAAAAGAAAGAGCGCAAGCCCAGAGCTGAAAAGAAGCAAAAGAATGGTAGAAAGCGTAATTCGCCCCCTGCTCAGGAGCCTCCTGCGCAAACACCTCAGCAGCAGCCCCAGCCTCAAGCCCAGCAGCCTCAAGCCCAGCGGCCTCAAGCTTCGGCTTCCTCGAATCCGCTAGCTGCCTTGCAAGCTGAGTTGGGTATTCCTCAGGCTCAACCCTCTGCTCCAGCCCAGGCTCCAGCTCAAGCTCCTCAGGCTTCGCAGCAACCGCCCCAAGCCTCTCAGGCACCGCAAGAGGCTCTCCCACCTCACCCCTTTGGGCTCCAGGTTTTCCAGCAAAATGCCAATAAAAAGGACAGTGAGAGTTTGTTGAAACTACTTAGACAATAATTTTCTGTTTTGCAATAATTGAGCTACCAAAATTGTTTATAAATAAAATTAAAGCATCAGCTATGGGCATCTAAATATCGAGTCTCAAAGCCATTTGAGCGGTCAACTCCATCCCACTTGTACCCGGGCACGATATCAAACCGATTCGGAGGGAATGCTTTTGTGTAGAGAGGGATTCCTAGCGGCGATTTCGCAAGAGTAGTATCGTCGTTGGTTGAGGTATTACAGGCCATTGGATCGTCTGTCCGCTCTCGTGGTTTCGCTCGCGTGCTATCACTGGCTACAGTAACCGAATATGGGGTTGAGTCTCCCGATTCTTGTGTTGACTGGCCTAGATCAGCCTGTCCCGCCTCTGATGCAGGGGAGCTTTCACTGGTTGGTGCTATTTCTGGCTTGTTTTCTTGGCTTTCGAGCCTTCTCGCTTTACTTTGCTTTTCATCTCGAGTTTTGCTCTTCCTCTTGTCACCTATTCTGCTCCCATACTGTTTTTGTAAATACTCTGCAAGTCCCATCCTTCACTTTGGGTCAAGTTCTCTATTCTTAATAAGTACTCGCTTTAAACTGAGTAAGCGTGGGGCTCGCTTCCCTCAACCGTTGACTCTGTATGCATGCGATCTGCATGCAGAGCTTGACCCCTTGACGTTAACCTTAAAGTGAATGGCGTATCTAGGGGAATTCCTATTTGCACGAGCATATCCCGCAACTTTACGCGGGGATTCGATGTATTGTAAGGACCGAGGCCACGGCCGGTCAAGCAAGGGCTTCAATTCAGCTGGGCCCCGTTTAGGCAGGCACAATTGTTCAAGGCCCCGAAGAGACCCATACTCTATAGATTGACGGACAGCCCGCAAAGATGGAGCATCTAGGGATGACTGGTGTAAATCTAGTCGACTGATTTTCCTGATGCTTACAATTTTCTGTACGGCCTGAGTATCTAGTTGTCCCCCTACCTCCACGATCAGGTGCACTCCTTTAGGTCGAGGCAATAACGATTTATCAAGCTCTTGCCCTAGAGAGTTCAATACGCATTGATCCAAACTGACCTCATAGATGGGATTGAGCTCTAGGAACGTCGTTCCAAACGTATTTGCAAATAGTAGCCACCACTCTAAACTGGCCCGAGAATGGTGATGGATGGTATCCCAGAGCTGAGACCAGCCCCCAGCGAAGTTTGAAAGTGTACATGTGTCTATCGTTTGCCCTAATTCTAATACCTTAGCCATTGCAAAATATTTCAACGTTCGAGGTGTCTCGGCTGGTGCTTTATTTATAGGAGCCGTTGCAAGCTTCCACCTCTTCATGGTGATTACACAACCAGGGACGGCCATTAAACTGGCAAATGTATCACAGGTGAGGCTGAGAAAGGGTAAAAAGAAATTCGATATTGTTTGCTATCCGAATAAAGTCCAAGACTACCGTAAAGGAATCGAAAGAGATCTCGACGAGGTACTACAGCTGCCATCCATTTTTGTGAACGTCAATAAGGGTCAAGTAGCTTCCGCTTCTGAACTAAAGGAATCATTTGGTACATCGAATGTCGATACAGTTATTTTAGAGATTCTGCAAAAGGGTGAGCTACAAGTTGGTGATAAGGAGAGAGCCCAGGCCAGGGAAGAAGCACATGCAAAAGTCTTGATCCTGGTAGTCTCGAAAACTCTGAACCCACGCAATCAGCGTCCTTATACTATTGGAATGATAGAAAAGTCTCTTGCACTTCTTGGATTTCAGTACTCCACCACAAAACCGGCAAAAGGCCAGGCGCTTGAGGCGGTAAGATTACTGGTGGAAAAACAAATTATTCCTATCAAAAGGGCAAGAATGAGAATAAAAATCACCGACGATGATAATGCTACCACTTATGCGGAAGAATTGGTGGGAATCCTGGAGGAGATTGAGTCAAAGAGTTGGGACCAAGGGTTTGAGCTCGTGGCTGTGATCGATCCTGGGGATTTCAGGACAATCGATGGATTTGTTGCTTCCAGAAGCCAAGGTGGTGGTCTCGTGGATGTAGTTGAGCTGGATTATTAGCAAGTGTATGTATTTAAAAGCCCAAGAGGTGAGATCTCATTCAAGGAATATCCGGGGCTGCTTGACTATCCAGGCTGTTTAAGGAATTCCAATTAGGCGTTTGGTGGGCAATTTCAAATCAAAGGGATATGCGCTGTTTTAGGTACCTCAAACACATCACAAGGGTTGGCAGAGTTGACCTACGAATCGAGTGCTTGAGCTTAATTTTAGCATATTTTAGCAGACTATCAGACTTTATTAATCCCCACCAGCCCGTAATATTCCTGTTAGACCCTCTAGGGTGTTTGCCTTGGATTATCACCAACTGCCGACTGTCCGGTTTCTCCTGGCGACAAGGCAAGTCCACGGTCAGCACATATGTGAGCAATGGCTGCGCCGGCCGAAAGAAAACTTTTTTTCGAGCACAGATCCGTCCCTCAAGAAGGGTTGTTGGAAAAATTGGGGCTCAAATATATCTACCTGTCGTTTGAAGCCCCATTTTACTACAATCTAATCAGTCTGCATCGTTCTACAGCCAAGGTGCATAATTTCTACCTGATGCATGAGTGCATATTCCTGTAACATCTGTAATCAGCTTGGAAAAAACTATAAAAGGCCAATTTAGTATCAGCAATCGTATCGCAAAATGCCATTCACTGTGAAAGCTTACGGCGCTACTTCCCCCACTTCTCAGCTCGCTCCACTGGAAATCCGACGTAGGGATCTCGGTCCAGAGGATATCAAAATAGATATTGACTGGTGCGGAATCTGCCACTCTGATCTTCATGTTGCCCGCGGTGATTGGGACCCCAACCAGGTGTATCCGGTTGTACCTGGACATGAATTTATCGGCCATGTTAGCGAGACTGGCCCCAAAACTACAATGTACAAGGTTGGTGATAAAGTGGCCATTGGTTGCATTATTGATTCATGCCGTGAGTGCGAATTTTGCAAAGCCGGCGATGAGCAAGCCTGTGTCAAGGGGTTTACTTGGACATTCAACGGGCCCGATCCAGACTTTGAGGGTCTCACCAAGGGAGGCAATGCTGAGAGTATTGTGGTCAACGAGCGCTATGCTCTTGCGGTGCCTGACGCCTTGTATCGTCCTGAAGCAGCACCCTTACTTTGCGCTGGTATAACTACTTGGCTACCCTTATCTGAAGCCAACATCAAGCCCGGTCAGAAAGTAGGCATCGTAGGACTTGGAGGACTCGGCCATATGGGGGTCAAGTTTGCCAAAGCTTTAGGCGCCGAAGTATGGGCTATTACTAGCTCGAAAAAGAAAGAGGCTGGGGCCAAAAAGCTCGGTGCTGATGGTCTCATTGTCTCCACCGACGAGAAACAAATGAAGGAGCACGAAGGCACTTTTGATTTTATCCTCAACACTATCCCAGTCAAGCATGACTTGATGCCTTATATCGCGCTTCAAAAGTATGGCACTACTCAGTGCATTGTTGGGGCACCTGCGGTGTTTGACTTGCCCATGTATGCGTTGATTCCCGGAAAGAAGAGCATCAAGGGCTCAGCATTGGGAGGGCTGCGTGAGACCCGGGAAATGTTGGACTTTTGTGCCAAACATAATGTGGTCAGTACCTCTGAAACTGTTGGCTACGACAAGATCAATGAAGCGTGGGATCGCGTCGCTAAGAATGATATCGAGTATCGGTTTGTTTTAGACAATAGTACCCTCTAGGTGATTCACTATATAATAACTACTTCACTAAAGCCCCTTATTACGCACTCATATAGTGAATGATGTATACGCTTTGGCTGGGTCCAATCATGCGCCAAGTAGGCTTCTGATGCTAATTTCTCGACAGAAACTTTTGGATACGAGATAGAGAATCACACCACTCTAGCACCCATACACCTGCATATTTTTTTCCCCTGGCAACTCAACTTGGCACCGTTGGAATGTAGAAGGTGCAACAGCCTGCAGATACCGAAGTTCAGGGAGCCATAGATACATAAATGTTTATAGGTTTACTCAATGTCAATGCATTGTTATAAATTCAACTACTCTCGGGTCGCTGCCAAGCATTTCCCGTTCGAGGTGGCTTCCGAAACCTGCATCTTGAGCATATGCATTGTACGCGAGTCCAACCCAGTTCAACGTCTTACATGAGTGATTCGAGCTCGCGTCTCGAGCAGCGGTTCAATGAACAGTCAATAGAGGAGCTTCAAGAAGAGTTTGCGGAGTTTAAACTCACCTCTCAGGCACTCGAAGCCGAGCTCGAGGCAGAATTAGCCGAAACAGAGGAGAGGACCCAGCAGCTCGAAGAAGAACTGAGCTCGGCACGCAAAGATGTAGAGTATTGGCGCCTCCGTGCTGAAAGAAGTGGCGAGGAAGCTACTAGAGCACAACAGCAGCTTGCAGAACAAACAGAGTCAATGCGTGAGGCTGCGAAGCACACACATGACCGACTCATAGCTGCTGAGCGGGATAACGACGATATGGAACGAAACGGGCGCGAGACCGAGGCTTATGTTCGTGAATTGGCACAGCAGAACGCAAGTTTACTCGAGCAGCTAGCAATTGCCGAAGCAGAAGCCCGCGAGAAGCTAAGCGCTGCCGAGGAGCTCCAACGGGTTCGTGAAGATCTTCGCGATGCTAATGACGAAATCTCACGACTTCAAAGAGCCCGTCCAGCTAGTATTAGCTCGCATTCACTGGCAATTCCTAAATCACAGTCTCTGAGACGCGTCGCGGGCATTCTTGACCAGGTGGCGGTTCTGGAAGGCCATGTGGCTACGGTGCGGAAACGGTTTGGATCAGATGGCTCACGACACATTGCCGCAGAGCAGCAACAAAAGCAATTGACACAGCATCGCGGCTCTGGGGTCAATGCAAACAGTTCCAGACCGCGCCTGGATCTAAGGAATCCGACGGCTGTAGGCCACGGTCGAGGGTTTTTTCGCCAAAATCCTTGGTGAGTCTTATTTATATTATCGAGATTTTAGCGGCTCGCGGAATTGGAATGCTTGGTAGAACAGTTGATTACATTGTAGTATTGTATGTATTATTTATTGACATAGAAAGCTCGAGCAAATCTCGAAGGCTGGACAGCGGTTCAATCGCTTAAGATTTGATCAAAACTCAATCCAAACTAGTCACTTTCCAGCTATATCTCGCATAGCGCACCCTTGCGTCCCTCGTCATCTAATCTCCTTGACCCAAGCCCAAGAGCACCCCCCTCGAGAGTCCTTCTTACATGAGCAAAAACTCGTATACTCTATGGTCTCCTCTGGATACCGTTAAGGACGCGGGCGAATCATTAGGTATTTCAAATCTTCCAGATGAAGTTGCACGTATGCTTGCTATGGATATTGAGTACCGGATCCATGAGGTTGTTGAGCAGGCTCTGAAATTCATGCGCCATTCCAAACGCACAACTCTCAACACAGAGGATATTAATTCTGCTCTACGCGTCCTGAATGTTGAGCCACTTTATGGCTACGATAGTGGTCGCCCACTAAAATTCCGCGAGGCGTTGGTCGGCCCCGGTCACACACTTTACTACATTGACGAGGAGGATGAGATCGATTTCGATGAACTCATCAATGAACCTATTCCCAAAGTCCCACGGGAGCCGAGCTTTACCACTCATTGGCTTGCTATCGAAGGTGTTCAGCCCGCTATCCCCCAGAACCCCCATGTCATGGAGATCAAGGCATTGCCTCCACAAATCGCTGGTTCTCAGGTGAATCACTCCTCGGCAAGTCTCACCAGCGATGTGGACGTGAAACCTTTGGTCAAACACATGATTTCCAGAGAGCTCCAGCTCTACTTTGAGCGCATTGTCAAAGTGCTCGTGGAAGAGAATAGCGAGGATGATCGTCAAACAGCGCTGTTCTCATTGCGTAATGATCCGGGCTTGCACCAGCTGACCCCCTATTTTGTGCAATTCGCCCAAGAAAAGGTTAGCACCAGCCTCAAGAGTAACCTCGATACTCTCAGTACAATGCTTGATGTTATTGACGCTCTTCTCACAAACAAACACATTTTTATTGAACCTTACATACATCAGATTGTCCCTTGCGTACTCACACTCCTGGTAGCACGGAGAGTAGGTCCCACCACAGAGTCTGGAGAAGAAGACCCTAAAGCGCTTGAGATTCGTGATTATGCTGCTTCTTTGGTTCGCAAACTCATTCAGCAATACAGCGATGCTTATTACACTCTCAAACCTCGCCTTACTCGAACTCTTTTGAAAGGATTCCTCGACGTCGCGCGCCCTCTGCCGTCGTTTTATGGTATTATTTTGGGCATTACAGCACTTGGTCCCGAAGTTGTAAGAGTGATTATTGTTGGTAATTTGCGAGCGTGGTGGCCGGCCGTTTTGGAGTCGCTACAGGCCTCTGAAAGTCCCATGGCAGCTGAAAGAGTCAAGAAAGCTCTCGTGGACTCACTCAAGAGTTTGCATGATGGCTCAGATGTCGACGAAGGTGCTCTAGCTGAGAAATTAGGCCCCGCTGCCGCGAAAGAGCTGGTGCAGATCGGTGCAGGAGGAGGTCTGTAAACGAGCCTTCAGGTTATACTGCAGTGCTTTTATACTTGTCACTCGGCGGTCAGCGACACCGTCAACGACTAAAATTGTAAATTAATACTAAATAAATATATCTATGGCCTATGTTATATGAAGGAAGTCGCCATCAAAACTACTGTTTTTCATAGATCACATTGATGAACATTTTTCTCGATTTGTAGGGTCAAAGCTAAGGCTACCCACTGATGAGATATACTGACGCCATGTCCGGTCGCGCACGATTTGATTTACGTGTCTTTGGGCTCATCCTCGTCGGTACTGCCAATCTCTAGATCAGGTAGATCGATGGACTCTTTGGGTAGCAATACCCTTCTTTTGGCCACAGGCGTTGCATATACATGAATTGTCTCTGACCTTGCAGCAGCCGTGAATTTGCGACCAGCTGGTTCTGCAGTAGCCATGGGCCGAGCCCTTTTAGGCTTCTTTCCGCGGCTCTTGGAACTGATCTCAACCTCGCGACGAGCAAGCTGCGTCAAGCTCGGTTTAAGTTTTGCAGAAACTGTAGCAGATTTGGTCTCCATAGAACGCGGAGGTTGACTTCTCTGGCTCTCAGGTAAAGTGCTCTCGCGTAGACTTCGAGCGCGCTCCAAGAATGAAACGGATTTTTGAAACCTCGAGCTGTCCTCAGCAATTACTTGTTTCTTGAAAACTTTATCTTCTTTTGTGATTCTGTCGCGTTTTCCCTTGGCACGAAGAAATAGTTCCTCGGCTTTTTTGTGGCTTGTAACTCTGAAAAATGGCCAAATAACTTGAGAGCAGAAATCAACCACCGTATCTTGCCGCTGCTCTGACAACGCTTGCCATAATAATAGTCGATCAAAGTGCGAATCAAGCAGCGCTTCCAGACTCTTATCATGGTCGAGAAGCTCGAGTAGGAGCACGATTTGAAGCTGAGTCTCTGTCTGTTTAAGTTCTGCGAGTTCACGAGCCAAAATCTCACCTCTCTTCCCCTCTATTCGTGATAAAAATGCCTCTGTATGTCCTGGAAGTGGAAATTCCTGGTGCTTGTGATATTCCGCTAGTTGTTCAGGCGTTGAAACCAGTGTAGCGAGTTTTTTGTGGAATCCAGCAGTCATCCGCGCTCTTAAAAGCGTACTTTTTACAAAAAGAGCTAGCTGGGTGCCCACGCATGCCTCAACGTAGCGCTTGTCCATATAGCCCAAGTCCACAGTAGTTTGCATGTCCACTTTACAGTTGGCTTTCGTCCAAATAGGTGTATCTACGCGCCATTCAGTCTGTTTTAAAGGTTCCTTGCCTTCAAAGTTTGGCATTGAATCGATATAACAGTATAAAAGGTTTGAACCCATGCATTTCCCAATAACTGGCTTTCCACTGCCCCTTTCTCGTGCTGTAAAATGCCTACCTTTCTCTAGCCCCATGACATTTTCTTCCTCTTGCCATTTTATTCTCTCTGGAAGCACATCCATTGTGATCAGCGACCTGCGCACAGGCATCAGCTCGTGCAGCATGACTGACTGAGTCAAGTGCCGGGGTGGAAGTGAGCATGTGGATTTGGGCGCGTGTTGACTGCTCCCTGATAGCAGCTGAGAGTTATAAGATTATCTGAAACTCGGCCCCGTTTACTTCTTAGGGCGTTCATGTCCCCTAAGCTCTAATATATATGTACAAATTCAACACTACAGCTAGCGCAGTTTCTAATTCTCATCCTTAAAAGATATCGCATTGTAATCACTCTTTCCATTTTGTGCAGCCACCATCAACTCGTAAAGCTGTACGATTTTATCGGCATCCATTTTCTCAATTTTTTCCATATCGAGCTTCTCATGTTGCCATGTGTTTCCAGCAACAGCTTCCAAATACTTTTGCCATTGGGTGAGGAACCCAATGATTTGAATTGGGTTGTCAATGCTCCGATGCAGTCTGAACTCGTTCTTGACATATGAGTCTCCGAGCATTCGTTGCTGCAAAGGGAGTGCTCTGTGTGCTCGAAGAATTCGTCTATATAATGGTAACGGGGGTAGAATCTCAATCTTCGGAGTGGCGCGGAGAGTTTTCCGTGTGGCCTGGACTACGAGAGACGGTCTCATGCTTAGATGGCGGTTGAAAGCCCCAAAATGAGGTTCCTGGGAAGGATCGGGTAAGCGTCAGTTTTGCCGATGAGGGATGCCATTACTTCTCTATATGTAGATTTATTCAAGCAAAGAGTCTTTATTAAACTCGTCTTTTACTTTTAGAAGCCCCTTTTGGCTTTGCCCGGGAGGATGCAACAGGCTTCTCTGGGACCGCATCCACCACCTCGTCTTTAGGTGAAGGACCCTTAAAATCTGGGAAAAGATTCTCTTTTGGAGGCACCGGTGCAGCCAGTGGAGCTGGTGTAGCAGGTTTGGTGCTTTGAGTCGCCGGTGGTGTGGCGATGGGGGCTTCTTTAGTGGCTTTTGTGTTCGCAGCTTGACCCTTGACGCTCTTAGCTTTGCCCTTGGATTTCTCATCCTTGGACTTATCGCTTACATTTTTGGTTTTCTCATGACGCTTTCTCTCAATTACAGTCTGCTTTTCAGTATGGGCAATAAGCTCATCAGCACTTGTAGCTAGCTTCTTCTGGAACTCCTCATCCTTGAACTCTTTTCTAGGAGGGGCAGATCTGATTGAAGCATCTCCCACATAAACGCAATCTTCAGAATCAGCGACCTCAGGATTCATGGCTGCGTGCATCACACTTTGGGACCCATCGATGGATGTACGAAGAATAAGCCACCAGATGGGCCATACTAACAAGTATAACAAAAGGCCAAGAATGGAGCCACAAGAAAAGAAGCGCTTAAATGAAGGTGAACGCATCATTCCGGGATCTGCCACCACAACGTGCACGTTATTAGGTGCCTCGTCTTTGCGCTTATAGTTATTAAATTGACGTTGGAATTCTTGTGCCCATAGAGCCAATGCTAACTTGGTACCGCCAAGTACCCTCCAAGGGGTCCTCTTGTCATATACAGTTTGTTCCATAGCGAGATCATCGAGGTCAATTACACCCATAACACTAGCGATGCATGTGGTCAAGACTACTCTAACCTCACGGTCTGGAGGCTGGCCGCGAAGTGCTGGGGCTAGAATGTTGAGCAGATGAACATGAGATAAGAAGTTCACTTGGAGCATTTGTTCGAGCCCATCAGCACTGGCCTGGCGGTCGACAAAGGGAGGCGTAGCGGTAGCAGCACAGCAAATTACCATGTCCAGACGACGAGGGGGTGCATTATCAATCCACTTGGTTGCGAACTTGCGCACGTTATAGAAATCATTCAGATTGCACTCCTCAGCGTAGATTGTGGTGTTTCCTGTCAGTTCCCGAAGGTCTTCAACGTATTCGGTGGTCCAACTGTCGAGTCGCCTCACTAATAAGACAATCTGGGCACCAGCAAGTGCTAACTCTTTCGCGACTATGGCACCCACTCCACTAGTACCGCCGGTCATTAGCACCACTTTTCCGTGCATATCGCGGGACCAAGTATTTCTCGGCCCTGCAGCATAGTACTTGATTCCGGAGACTGCTGCAGCTACCGGAACGAGATATTTTAGTTTATCATAATATGGGATCACGGAGGTGCCCTCCCTTGCAACTGTAGCCAGAAAGTTCACGGGCATGTAAGCTGGTTGATCCCGCGAGGCTCAAGTTTCAGCCTAAGCCCCCAAAAGTGATGCGAGACAGTAAGCCTATCTGCTTTATTTTGTAGCTAGTCTAAGAAATATGCGGTTTAATTAGAAGTTCAGTCTCTATAGCCCGCTTTGTAGTCATCTCCAGTCATCAGCCTCTGCTACTTTATAAAGACTTTGGCACCCTCCAAGATTACCCTGACCCACCAAGCATGCTTGTTGCAGGAACAAATTCACAGCTTCAAGCGTTTGACCCCGTGAACGGTAATATCATCAAAGCATATAAAGCATGTGAAGCTCAAGACGTGGTGGTTTCACCATATGGTATTCTGGCCGTCCAGGTCAACAAACCACTGATTTTTCAGTTTGGTAAAAAAGAAACAAACCTCAAAAAAACTGTTTTGCCTGAAAAAATCGCTTGCCTCAAAGTCTCTCCATGCTTCAAGTATCTCATTTGTGGTGCAGTATCGGGTAGAATTCTTTTATGGAGTCTTCAAAGTGGTCAATTGTTGGCAGCTCAAGACGCACATTTCCAGCAGGTCTCATGTATCTCCTGGAGTGATGATAGTGCTTTAGTGGTGACTGGAGGTGCTGATGCTCGTTTGCTTGTCTGGAGGCTTTTTGATTTAGTTTCACAAGAAGTTGCCGAGCCAAGAGCTCTCTCCAGCGCCTTGGCAATTACTGACGTCAAGCTTGGCAAAGGAAACTGGAACGAAACTCGTATTTTCGTCAGTTCAAAGGATGGTACTGTTTGCGTGCACGACGCCGCTACTCTTGAACGACTCACAACATTCGCTGTGCCTGATGCAGTTACAAAAATCTGCGTAGACCCCATCGAGCGCGCGATTTACGCCGCCACACCCAAGGGTGTGCGCATATTACCACTTTACGTTGTTTCAAATGGTAGGCTCCAAGCATTGGGTGGTCTAGGTGATGTCGTTTCTGGCGAAAACCACCAGGTCCTCGAATCCGAGCCTACTGCTCTAGTACTGAACGATGATGCTACATTACTTTTTGTGGGTGATGCACAGGGAATTGTTACTACATGGGATATTGGCACAAAGCAAATAGTGCGTCGTAGTAAACCCCTGAGGGGGGCAGTTCACACTCTAGAATTGGGCGATTTTGAACCGCTGGATCTACCCCAATTGCAACGTATTGTGGGCGATAGTGCGGACCTAGTACTCGATCATTCTACACAGTCTATTAGTCTAGATATCAGTGAGGAGGACGTGCTCGAATGCTGGAAAGGTGTCGAGGTTCAGGGCGTCGCTCCTGTTGGCGAAGATACCTCTGCTCTCAAGAACGAGATTGAAGCGCTTAAAAAGAAAAACAAAGAGCTACAAGACCTCTATGATAAATTGTGGAAAGAGAGCTGAGCTGTTTAAGTTGCAGGTACACTATATTTCAATCTACATTGGAGCACCAAAGCATCTCCCTCGAAGATAAGCATGTTTGCATAGTATATAATTTAGAGCTAGTTTTCTCTCAATGTAATGGAGCTTAGCCCTTTCTGCCGATCAGACTCTGAGCTATTGTTTCAATACTGAAGTGCTTCTTTGAAAATGCAATATAGTCTATTAATCCCTGTATGCAGTAGCTACTTCAGGTGGTTGTGCTACATTTAATCCATTCCGCTTGAGATTGGCTTCAATCTGCTTTAGATAGAAAAGAGCTTCGGTATTCGTAGCCGAAACGACTATTTCATCCATCACAGTGGGAAATCTACCCACAAATAGCCTCGCGGTCTCCTTGTTAGTAGTAGCTGCTGCTACAAACTGAGCTCTATTATCAAAAGGTAAATTGATGATTGCACGAGGATTGAGTTGAAGCATATTAAATGTAGGTGGATACATTGACAAGTTGCAGAAAATGGTTACAGAACCCGATGATAGAGTTAGAGATTCGACGAGTGCTTTATGCTCGACCAGGTACTGTGGTGGTAGCATTGCCAAGAGTGTAGGAGACCTCTTTTCTACCAAACCGTACTGATTGTCATAATGCCTGAACGAGACGGGGGCGTTTTGAGCCATGTTGAGAAAGATTCGCTCAATGTGAAAGCAAACAAACTGCTCATCTGCCATATACATTTCGCAAAGTGTCGGTAGTTGTTGTGAAATATCAACCCCCAGGTTGCACAGGTCGCCAAGATAAATGATATGGATATCCAGCAAAAGAGGGTCGTCGCGAACATCTGGCGAGGTCAGGTCCCAAAATAGAAAACGAGGTGTGTGCTTAAACCTGAGAAAAAGTAGATTAATGGCCATTAGTCGTGATTGCAGCTGCGGATCAGTCGATTCGTATAATTCTTGGTCTGGAATCTCCAGTACAATATTTTTGCTTAAAAGGTGCTCAATGAGGCGTTCAATTTGGCCAACGTATGATATTTCCGGGTCTTTTAATTGCCCGATGACCTTGCTACAAAGTTCAAGACCAATTTCATCAGTTTTGTTGACCCTTTGGAGCATTTGAACAAGCAGCGGTGCCGTGTTTGGTTGATCCAGACCTGCAGAGAATAATGGTGGAGGAATGAGTTCAAAAATAGACTCTAGGGATGCATCAGTGAGGATTTTAGGAATCAGACCTGATGGAAACTGATCAATTGCATCTGTGCTTATTTGCGCCAATTTAGTGATCAGCGGTAACAAAGATTGTGCGGATTTACTTGCTTCCGGGTCTATGGACAACAGCATATCAAGTTGTTCCAGATCATCTACGTCCAGTGCCTCACCGTTGATTGCATTCGTGAGGTTTTCCTTTGTAGATTCCAATGATGGCAATGACATAATCGCGCCTACTGCAAGGGAGGAGTGATGTAGAAGCGAATAGCGTGCCAAGTGGGAGGAGGCAAGGGGTAGTTGTTTGATGTGGGGCCACTAAGAGGGGTTTTGCGAGAGGAGGTTGGAATTCTAAAAAAGCTACAAAGGTCTAGATAGTCTTAAAATCTGAAACGAATTTAAATCACCCATGGATTATGGATTAGGGGGCCTCCTATGAAACAACATGAAACGAAATGTTAGACATTTGAGACAAACCTAAGAGTTGACAGTGACATTGAGCCGACTAAAGGGGAAAAGTCACCAGGTGCAATTAATTGGTTGATGAACAAACTCATTTGTCTAATATAAGGATGGGACCCAATGGTAGGACGCTGCACGGCACCATGTTGGTTGCACAGGTCGCAAGATATGACAAAGCAATAGATCTATTTATATAATCTCCGGTGGACCTGGCCTCCCCACACCCACACGTCATGAGTGAACGACCAAACTTCACCCGGACTCGCAACGGTAAAGATGTGCGGGTAGCGCATCGTCGTACACCCAGCGAGATGACACCGCTGGTTCGCGATAATCTGGCAATGCAACAGCAGATGTACACCGCGCAACCTCCCCAATTTATGGTTCCACCGGGTCAATACATTTACCAGATGCCACCGCCTGGGATGGTGCCTATGGTGCCATATTATCATCAAAGAACTCGCAGTCAGGGAAGTGGGCATGCAAGACGGCATTCATTGCAGGTTAGCGAGGCGATTGAGGCAGCCAAAGCCAGAACAGAGCAAGGTGATGCCAGTGGTGCATACGTTCCTCCTCATGTAGTGAGCGGAGGCAATGCTCCCCCTCAACCTTCTGGGAGCGCCGGGCCTGAGCACACAGCTACACCTAGCTTCAAGTTCCCCCCTTCTCCAGAGAAAGAGAGCGAACAGCATCAGCCCCAGCAGCAAGGCAACCATACTCATCGCCGCAGTGATTCCCGTCCATTTCAGCTTCCAGCTCAACCATTCACCCCTCGAGGCCACAAGCATTCGAGCTCTCAGCACCATCGTCGTAACAGCTCGCGCAACGACTGGCGTCAAGAAGATCACTTGGCCGTCCCTCAGTTCATTCCTGGGCATCGCAGTGGCGGTAGCTTTAGCTCAGTCTCGTCCATCGCTGCATTTGACCAATCTCAGAGCAGTACTCGTAAGTCTTTGTTTGTTCCCTATTTGAGTCAAGCTACTATTCCTCAGCTTCTTCAAGATGGCTACCTCGTGAGCGGTACCTTGCGAGTTAATCGTAAAAACCGTAACGATGCATATGTGTCTACAGATGTACTTGATGCTGATATCTTCATTTGTGGCTCCAAAGATCGTAACAGAGCGCTAGATGGTGATCTTGTAGCCATTGAGTTGCTTGACGTTGACGAGGTCTGGGATGTAAAGCGCGAAAAGGAGGAGAAAAAACGCCGCCGCGACGCTAATGATGATACTAGACTTGTAGAGACCTCAAATGGTGAGCTCCGCCGTCGTGGCTCGCTCCGTCAACGCCCAACCCATAAACGTAATGATGATGTGGAAGTTGAAGGCCAGTCATTGTTTTTGCGTGAGGAGGAACCCCTTAGTGACGACAGCCGCCCTTTGTATGCTGGACACGTTGTTGCTGTACTCGAGCGCCCCGCCGGTCAGCTCTTCTCTGGCACTTTGGGTTTGCTCCGCCCTTCTTCTCAGGCCACAAAGGATCGCCAAGATGCGGAGCGTGCTGAGAAGGGTCAGCCCCCACTACAGGAAAAACCAGACCGTCCCAAAATCGTTTGGTTCAAGCCCACTGATAAGTGCGTCCCATTGATGGCCATTCCCACTGAGCAGGCTCCCGAAGACTTTGTAGAGAATCACCAGAAATATGCCGATCGTATCTTTGTTGCTGCTGTAAAGCGTTGGCCTATCACCTCTTTGCATCCATTTGGTACCATTATCGAGGAGTTGGGTCCTGCTGACGACACAGATGTCCAAAAGCTGGCAATCATTCGTGATAATAACTTTGGTGCTCATAAGTTCTCTGATGCTGCTCAGCAAGACGTTGACAAAGCAGTTGAAGATATCGCTGCTGATGAGCGCCCCAAGGCCAAAGGTATCGCTTATAGGCGCAACGGCCTTGTTCAACAAGCATTTGAGGTCACTCCCACCTCCCTGAGTGTCCATACTATTGATATCACTCCTTTTATCCGTGAGGAGTCTGCATTGGACCGTGAGCTTCACCACAAGAGCGCTGGCGCATATATGATTGATAATGAGATGCCTCTCGCTCCCCCATCTGCCTTTGATAAGCTGGGATTTGCTGAAGGTCGTGTTTCACCTGCAATCACTGTCAAATACGAACTTGATGGCCATAAAATCACTAATACTACAATTGAGCTAACATCTGTTGAGCCCACTAAAGTTGTTGACGACGCTTCCGAATTGGAAGGTCTCGATAAAATTGCTAATGCTTGGGATCCAATCTCTCTTGTTATTGATAATTTCTTTGGTGAAAAGCCTTTCACTGGAAAGTCTCTCTTGGAGTCTACGGATACCTCTGTTGACAAGATAAACGTCCAGCTCAACTCCACTATTGGCCAACGACTGCTCTCCTCTGACTATCGTGATGCGACCCTGCTCCGTCGTCAAGGTGAGCCACTACTTGGTCGCCTTGAAGCTCTAGCTGAGGCGGTGCGTGCTGGAGGATTCAAGTTTGATACAACCAACTCCCAGAAGATTCGTGAGTCTATTGCCGCCACTAAGGATGCTGATATCAAAGCTGCTATTCAAGTGGCCCTGTACAAGGCTCTAGCTCCTTCTCGCTATGTTGCTGCTGGTAGCACAGACCCTATGTCTTATGGCCACTACTGGCGTAATAAACCAGCATATGCCCACTTTGACCAACCGTTCTACCGCTACGCCGATCACGCTGTGCACCGCCAGCTGCATGCTGTATTAAAGGGTGAGAAATGCAGCTATGATGATGTTCATCGCACCGCTGCTCTTGCATCTGAGCTGAGCTTCCGGTTGGATTGCGCGCGTAATGTGCAGTCGCAGAGCTGCCATCTAATCCAGAGCCAACTCCTTGAGAAAAAAGCGGCGGAACATGGTTATTGTATGTACTATGGAGTGGTTGTTCAAGTCTACGAGAGTGCATTTGATGTGGTGATTCCAGAACTTGGCATTGAGAAACGCGTTCACGGTGACCAGCTCCCATTGGTAAAGGCTGAATTCCACAAACAAAAACATACACTGGATCTAGAGTGGGATCCCGAGCATGATTCGGCCACCTATTCGCCTGCTGGTAACAATGAGCAGGTTAAGGCCAGCAGCACGGCGATTATTGCCAAAGCATGTGGCATCAAGCTGGAGCCGCCAACGAAATCGGCGTTGGGTGACAACATTCAAACAATTGAGTTATTCCAAAAAGTTCCGGTTCTTGTTCGAACTGATAGCACGGGCCGGGTTGTGCCTTCTATCACAGTACGTACTGTCAATCCGTTTTATGCATAAGCGAGTGAGCACTGCTAACAGTGTGAGCGAGTAGAATAATCAGTTAATAAATATCTAAATTCAAGTGCTACTATATATGGGATGAAATGAACAGCCGCTGTTTGACTGGAGGAGTGGGCCGCAGATATCTCCTTTTATTCTTCTAGCTCAACCTGGGGTCCCACATCAGCTCTCCATGCAGGTGAGGCTATGGGTCACAGTTTCAAATTGTTATATTTTGCACATGTACTGATGGATCTGTGCGGCACATATGCCACTGTGGGGGGAGGATGCACTATATTGCCTATGGACATGCATTGCAGTGGCCATCTGGTAAAATGAAACTTCGTGTGATCCTAAAACAAGAATTAATCGTACGAATCTTAGTTGCAAAGCACCACTGGGTCTAATAACTATACTAGATAGTTGGGTCTAGACCCGACCCGCGGAACTCTTATCGATAGCCCCCTGTGGATTTATCAGCCACGCCGTGACGTATGCACACACAATATTTTCGCTTGAATACAATGGCTATGATAAAAGTATGCATCTAGAATTAAAACAAAAAGCTAGTAATACATAATGCAGAAGTCAATCGAGGCTTTGCAATATTTTGCCGGATATTCTCCACCGCATAGCTTTTATGGCTCGAAATAGTTATCACGCCACTGTGTCTGTGAAACCGCTTGTGTCGAGTTTCAGGTATTCAACAAGCGGCAGCTGCCGCATAGGTACGCAGCTAATGAAGGAAGGAGTGAAAGCAGACTCTCAGAACTTCAACAGCTATATGATTCATCCACTCCCTCAAAGTTGAAATAGAAAAGCGGGTCTAGACTAAAAATAAGCGCTTGACTCAAAGCGGTAGTCGCCTCGCTTTTTTGATTTGACGTCATTTCATGGGGATTCCGCATCGACCAAACGTGAAAGTGCTGGATTGGGTCTTGAAGTTCCTCAAATATTTTCTGTAAATTGTATGGTCCAATACATAGGCGTGAATTTGATTCAAACTTACCTCAAAAGCTCAAACAACGTGGGAGCAGCACAAAATCTGACTTTTGTGGGAGGCGGAAATCATCGAGTTATTTGGTAGCATTGGCTATTTTACCCTTGTATACCTAAAAGGTAAAATAGCCGATGCTACCGAATAAATGAATGAAATTCGCCTTAACCAAAAGCAACTAGAGTGAGCACTGTGACTAGTTACAGTCGAACCTCACTACTGCCACAGCATAATCTCAATAAAGTACTAATCGTTGGTTCTTTAACCTCTTCTTTTTTGTCAGAACTTGTTCGGGCGGGGAGATCTTTATATAGCTGAACGGAATGCACCTACCTGCAGGTGCAAGATCAGGCATCGCCTACTTGTTTGTACGAGCTTGTGTTCCTTGTGTAGCATCTGAGATAAAGGCTTGTTAGAAACAAATTATAAATTTATTAATTTGACCCGGTCAGGTACCTATACGCCAACAAGAAACGAGTCTAGATTTTATTGAAAAAAAACAGTTTAGTCTGGTAACTTGAACCTGGCAAAGCTGGCTCGCATATGCAGTACAAGCAATTAGTGCCCACGTGCATACACACAGAATTTCAAGCTTGGACTCGTCGAGTTGACAATGCAATATAATCCTCATAGATCAAGCACAATCAATATGGCTCATGAGTGCATAACCTATCCCCCCGGAGGACTCATTGGCAATCATTTGGGGCCCTTAGCTAATCATTAAAATCTTGTTGCAGCACTACCCTTTCAGAACGATGCAAAAGGTGCAGGAGCTGCAGTCATGAATGGTCCCCTCACCGACAGATTATCTCTAGAGCAATCAAGATGGGCGGACGGGAACGGAAATTCGGAAACTCCCGAAAATGAATTTGCAGCCGTGGAAGCAGTTACGAGGTTTGGTGAATGGGGATAGTAAGAGCTGCGCAGTATCGCCTTAATTTGACGAGCACACCAAAATACACATGGCGCGGGGGGCACCGCTCGACAACATTTCCACCCAAACCCTCCTTTCGCTAGGCTTTACGTCATCTCGCCTATCATACGCATGCGCTTAGTCATAAACGACCGCCTCCCCATCCCTTCAACACCCGATGCTGCCGGAGATTTTCCCCAAAACAGCATTTAAAGAGCACATTCTCTCTCGATATAGCTGTCGCGCTTCAAGTAATAGCAGCGGTTTGCTTGGAATACCCAAGGGGTTGCTCAATTATGTCGCATTCACCAGAAACGGCGCGTGGATAAAGCCCGCTGTTGGTACTAAGGAATTGTTGGAAGATGAGCGATCTATATCTGCTATTCTACTACGGCTAAAAAGCGGCCTAGTATGGGTACGCGGCGTCAGCGACGAGTCTGGGACAACCACCCTCAAAATTGATGAAAACAGCCTCAGGGCTGAAATTGTACAAGGTCACGAATGTCACGTTATAATAGATGTGAACGGGGTACTACCCAGAGCTGGAGCTCCCATTACCGGCGCAGCGCTCACACCTTCGTTACGCAAGCTCTCATATTGTACTTGGAACTCACTGGGCAATGATTTGAGCCATTACAAGATTGTTGATGCCGTTAAATCGCTGCATGAATCTTCTATTTATCCATCAGATGTGTTGATTGATGATGGCTGGCAGCAAGTCGATAGTAAACGACGCTTGATAGCCAACAACCCCGACAACCACAAGTTCCCTGGCGGCCTGAAGGGTCTTGTTGCCGACTTGAAAGAATTGGGTGTCACAAAGGTCTTTGTATGGACCGCTATTGCCGGTTACTGGATGGGATTTAGAGACGAGCCCTACGAGATGACTAGCGTCAACTTCTTTGGAACAGATGCGCAGATCCCTTCTATCAATGTAATTCAGCAGTACTATGATGATTTCTTCAGATATCTCAAAGATCAAGGCATCGCGGGTGCCAAAGTAGATGTATGCAACTTCCTTGATGAGATTGAGAGTAAGGATAAACAGCAGCTTCAGGTTGCATATCGCCAAGCTGTGAGGAGTGCAGCACACAAATACCAACTAGAGGTTATCTGGTGTATGGATCAAGTACCATATATCTTGCGCGTATCAAAGCACGGAGCTGCCAAGGGTCCGGGACCAGGCTCAATGCGGAACAGCGATGATTTCTTCCCACATAATGCAGATAGTCACGCTTGGCACGTATATGCCAACTTTGTGAACTCGCTCTTTACAAGATCTTATCCTCAGCATGGTCGTCTCGATTTCGATATGTTTCAATCGAAACTCAAGGACTCGGGCTACAAAAACTCAAAAGCACCCAGCCTTCATGCAGCCGCGCGTGCCTGCTGTGGTGCACCTATTTTTCTCACTGATGAGCATGGAGTACACGATACAGGGCTGATCAACCATTTAACGAGTGAAGGCAAAGTGCTGACCCTATCCCAAGAGTTTGAAGTGGTAGATCCCTTCCAGTCATTCGATACTGAGGAGCTTTTCCAAATCAACAATTATAGCGATAAAGGAGGAACGATTGGTGTTTTCAACCTCACTTCCAAACAGCTATCGGAACAGATAGAATTGCCTATTGGATATATCGGACGGGCCTTCAGATCCGGTAAAGTTGGTAGTAATGTAGACGACGAGTGGCAAGACCCAGTCACGACAGTGAACGTCGATCTGGGCTCGCTTGATTGGGAAATTATCCACCTGGGCAAAAGCTTTTTCTGGAAGCAAACAGAGGTCGCAGTCCTGGGCTATATTGATAAATTTGCCGGCACAGCCGCAGTCTCCCAAGTCAAGTGTGGGGCTAAACTCCTCATCAAATTATTAGCTGGGGATGGTCGCCTAGGTGTTTACATGGATCCTGTTAGCCATGTCGATATTCTATGTGGAGGTCAGGTTCTTAAACCCGATTGGAGCGGAAATTTATTGCTAGTCAATATTCCAAAAGGAGCTGGGGCAGTCGAAATAAGTCTCAGCGATAATTAGCTATTTATGTATGCTGGCTGTGTTGTATAATCCATCAATGGTAGCGTCACCAGAAGTATCTCCTTGGCAAATGAATTCGCTTGATCTAAATCCTTTATTCCACACAATAACCGATGATCTGATCTGACCTCAGTTCAGTGGGTCACAACCTTATAGAAGGTGGAGGGGTTGGGTGTTGGGACTCCTATCTCACTAATGGTCAAGCCAATCATTGCTCCATCGATTTTGTCGGGTGATTTCGCCAACCTAGGCGAAGACACTAAAAAAATGCTCGCTAATGGGCCCGATTGGCTTCATGTTGATGTCATGGACGGCCACTTTGTGCCCAACATCAGCTTTGGACCCATGGTCGTCGCCGCGCTCCGCAAAGCCATTCCCAAGGGAGAGGCATTCTTTGATTGCCATATGATGGTAAGTAACCCTCAAGAATGGGTTAAACCAATCGCAGAAGCTGGGGGTGACAGCTACACTTTCCACCTTGAGGCTGAGGGTGATCCCGCCGAAACTATTCGTCAGATCAAGGCCGCTGGTATGAAAGCCTCGGTTGCCATTCGCCCCAAAACCCCTCTCAGTGCTGCTCTTCCTTATCTTGACAATGCCGACATGCTGCTCGTCATGACAGTCGAGCCCGGGTTTGGTGGTCAGAAGTTTATGCCCGACATGATGGATAAGGTTAAGGAAGCACGTGCGAAATTCCCCAACCTCAATGTCGAAGTTGATGGCGGTGTTGGCCCCGAGAATGTCAGCTCATGTGCTCACGCTGGTGCCAATGTCATTGTCGCTGGCACCAGTGTGTATCACTCTAAAGACCCCAAGCAGACTATTCAGGAGCTCAGACAGGTTGTAGCTGGATACTGTGGAGGTATTTAATGGTATGGTAAGTGTGCCCTCAAGTAGTTCAAAATCACAGCTGGTATATAATGGAAGCGCCCTCGCTAACTCAAACATTCAATGTACTCACGCATAAACGTCCAAAATATCGAGATCCTAAAGCCATAGTTGTATTGCCTACCTCAGTTGGGTCCTACATAGTAAACGTTTAGGGTCTTGGGATTGATCTCAATTATAGAAAGTTGACTAGATAAGTTAAAGGTGATGTTGGCCAGATTGGCTCTATGGGATATAAATTTTGTAGGTACCTTGCCGCAGGGGCGTTAGGGCACCTCATAAAGTGAAGGCATACACTCGATTGTGCGTAGAGATGGCACTTTCCCCGAGAAAGCTTAATGCGTTGCGTCCCCTGCGCTTGCTCGTCTCTGTATGAAGGCCTGATAATTTAAACCGCAGAGTAGCCACCTCTTTCACTGGTAAAAGTACCAACAATTTTACCCCACAGCTCCTTGAGCAAATAAGGGAGCTCCTTGATGATATCTGAGAGTGGGCCGACATCATTGATTCTGCGGTTTTGAGCTACAGCAATACCAACGTATGCAACAAAGGCAATGAGGATGAAGAAGAATAAAAACGAAAAGAACCCCCAGCCCCCAGATGCTGGTTCCTCAGGTTTCTTGTCTTTGGCACCGAGGCAGGCGCTGGGTGTCTCAACCTCGGCCTTGAAAACAGACCCAGTCCATTCTGCAAAAACTGTACGCTCCTCGCTCCGGCAAACGTACGATAATTCTGCACTTACAGGAATATCGCCCCATTTCTCACCAGTGTAATCAAAACGGACGCCTTCCGAGCCACCAGGGAGAGCACTGGCATCTCTTTGGGTCCCAGTGAGGGCTACTGGAATAATCTCTGAGGTGAAGGTGTTTCCATCGAGCTGAATCTCTTCGATACCACAGATAATGCTACCCTCTGGGCACTTGTCTCCCGCAACACTACCGCACGGGTTGACGTACCAAGTGATGTTCGTGGTGGATGGGGGAGTCGAAGTAAGGATTGAATAGGTCCATGTGTGATCAAGACCACCTAAATTGTAATTTGCGTCGCCGAGAGATACCTTGCAAGCCATTTAAAGTGTTAGGGGTGGTGGTCCAGATTAAGGGTCTCTAGTCCTCAAGTCCCCCCCCCCGCTCAGAAGCAGCCAGGCATATCAATGACTAAGGAACTCTATGAGCACTACTAAATCAAGTTTAGGGTACTAAGTTAGATAGATCCAGTAGTATATTGAATGTCTAAAGCCACCTGCTGTCCCTCAGTGCTTTGAAAATCTTTTTGTTCATCCAATTGAGTAAGTAGAACTCGTGTGGCGTATATGGATATCCAAGCTCATGATAGCGGATACGATACAACATATATCGTTATTTAGCTGAATCTGTGTGGTTGATTGGTCCGTGTTTAATGCCCTTATTCAACTGCGGAGACCTGGTTGCAGTTGCACCTGATAGGGGGTCCATGGGAGTTGTTCATTTGCGAGCCTAAAATAGTGTACGAGCAAATACGGCGAAATTGATATTTTAAGCACTGCTAGCAGCGAGCATAAGCTCCCTGTCATGGCATCGCTCTTGCATATTAGCGAGAACCTAACATAATGATCTCGCATTTGTCGCCACATATAGCCACCTCGGTCACTGCAGCGAGTCTCATGAGACAAAACCACAATACAAATCCTTAGTCAGACAAGATGTTCAGAAAAAGTGTCAAAAGTATCAAATTCCTGAAGCGGAGTATCCACACTGTTCCTGAACTTGAATTCAACAAAGCACAAGGTATTCCCGGCCTCTACTCTGAGAAGGGCCTCGATATTGCCTGGTATCAATACCAAAAATACGTCCTGGATAACCTTAATGAGCTCCTCAAACAACGCGAGGAGTATACTGGAAGCGGTTTTGAAACCCCTGTGGATGTTCTTGAAGCTTCCTTGCCTGAGTCTGTTCGTGACTCTGTTGCAGCCAAGATCTCTCACTGGGCTTCTCTGGCCTACACTAATGAGTTTTTCTTTCAGAGCTTGAAGCCTAGTGGAGTTTCTGGCACTGAGGAGCTTGTTTCTGATCCCAACAATGCAAATGCTCCCCAGAATTTGCTCCTGGAGTCTATTAGAAGCGATCTCGACGGTGTTCAGTCGTTCAAGGAGCTCATGGTGAGCCGGGGATCCAGTATCTTTGGAAACGGGTCTGTATGGCTGATCAATTTGAGCGATAGCCTCAAAGTACTCAACTGTTACAACAGCGGTACTCCTTACTCGGCACCTCATGGTAAATCCGCAAGTGGTGCACCCACCGACATCACTGCCGAAGTTTTCAAACCTCTTATGGGCGTGAACTTATGGCAACATTCGTATCTACATGACTACGGTGTTGATGGTAAGCGTCAATTTTTGGAGAATGTTTGGAACGCTGTCAACTGGCAACGCGTGGCTTTAAGACAGTAAGGCGCAACGCCTCAAAACAAAACATGAACACAACTCATGGTGGCTAGTATGACGAGGGTGACCTGTGGGCTAGATAGCTAGCAATGAATTGTGGCTTCTGAGCACACTTGATTCACCCTGCCATCTCTTTGCAGTTCACTTGGGCAAGTTACGGAACAAAACTGCCAATGCATAATGTATATAATATAGCTAATCAGCCGGAAAGAAATTAATTCAGAGGCAATCACGCGTTTAGATTGTGGAGACCGTCCGAATGATAACCACCTCTTCGATGCGATTGTGTTGAGAACCCCAGTCTGCAACCTTTACAGTTCGAAGCTCGGCTAGAGTGATGAAAGGTCTCCAAACATTGTTCGAAATTATCAGATCACGTCAAACTAATCCCGGCCGCGCTCGCCCCATTTTATGTGCACCCTTTCTCCCTCCAAACTTCGTGCCCTCACAAAACCAAACACGAAATTAGTAAAATAAATAATTCCAATTGCCAGTCCTACCATCAAGACAACTGCTTTTGCACTGAGCGGATCGAAAAACGCATTCAATGCCTCTGCTAATGCTTTGGCTACCGCATTGACTCTAAAAACCTGATTGGGGTCTCGGTCCATACACTTTTCGAGCTCGTGGCAGTAGTCTGCCAATGCGGGACGTCGTGCATTACTATTGCATTCATTTGCGAGATAATCGCGGGCACATCGATTAGAAGCAGCCACGATCTCTTGTGCCTCGAGGTGGATCCGAGAATTGATATCCCTGACTAGCAGCTGCAGAAACCATGCCGCCAGAGTAGCCACACCAAAATTGAAAGCCAAATAAATATACGTGCTGACCGAGTACGCAATATTGTGGTGCCACGGGGGTGGGAAAGGCATATCAATCTCGTAAACATTTGCTGTGGAAGCACCGAGCCGAGAGGGCCAAAGGGGCGGAACGCTTTGGTTTTCGTGGATGCTGGAATGCACAGGGGCGAGTACAGACTTGTGAATCACTGGAATTTTGTGCGTGTCATCAGGTTTTGGTGGATCATCTGCTGGCGAGGTAATAGCGCCAGCGGATCTTTGAGACTCCTTTTCTGGTAAACAAGCTGGCTCCTCGATCTGGAGCTCTTCCGCATCCTCCATTGTTACGTCCACATCATCCACTCTGTCTTCTATACTCTCGAGGGCTCGATTTAAAGAGCTCAAGTGCATGTGGTTAAGTCAAAGTAACGTTTAGCAAAACGGTTGGTAGCAGGCATGTTTGTGACGCCGGGTTTTGAAGAGCGTTTAGAAACCAGAAGATTGTGGCAATTGGGCGCTATAATCTTGCTGCAGAGTATTCTATGAATGCATACTCACCGCTGTATGATTGTGGTTCATAGCTCAGTATCCACTACAAAAGTTCAACACCCTAACTGGCCCCGCTTTGGGCATATAGGTCAGATCAACTGCGTGGATTCTATATATCTTCTAGGATACTCATGTCGCATAATTCAGATTACTCTTTGGCGCAACTTGACGTGCTTTTTTGCTGCAGATCATACGCACTTTGAAGATTACAGATTCTAATGAGAGCCTCCACATGCAAAATGTATTACTAAGCCAATACTAGACATAGTACTACCCTTAAGCCCCCATGGCCCGAATCCCTTTGCCATGAGCAGTGCAATTGAAAAAGCGTTCCAAGCTGATCTGTTAATAAATGGCAAAAGATTGGATGGCCGTAAACTCGACCAAATGCGGCCAGTCGATCTCAAGTTTGGCGATTCATATGGCAATGTAGAAGTCAAGCTGGGTAACACTTGGCTTGTAGTCCAAGTTTCTGCTTCAGTCAAGAAGCCCGCAGATAATCGTCCATTCGAGGGTCTTTTCCACATCACCACAGACATTTCCTCGATGGCTGGCCCACAGTTTGAAAATGGTCGCTCCTCTCAAGACGAATTGGTCGTCAGCAGACTCGTTGAAAAAGCTGTTCGTCGCTCAAACGCCCTCGATTTAGAGTCATTATGTATTGTTGCCGGGAGTAGTTGCTGGATGATTAGAGCAGATGTCCATTACCTCAACTACGATGGTGGCTTGGTGGATGCAACCTGCCTAGGGGTGAGCGCAGCTCTTTTACATTTTAAACGGCCCGATACCTCCATCAAGGGAGACCAAGTGATTGTTCACGAAGAATCTGAGCGCCCTCTAGTTCCGTTGTCCATAATGCACTTGCCCATCTCTGTAACTTGGTCTCTGTATGATGGTGAATTGCTTGTTCTCGATGCTACAGGTGCAGAACAAGAAACACGTCGCGGCGATATGACTATCGCACTCAATAGTGACCGGGAAATCTGTCAAGTAACAAAGGCTGGTGGTTTTAGCATTTCTGTTGAGCAGATGCTCGAGGCATTTGAAAAAGCCCACTCAATCGCGAAGAAGCTCACAAAACTGACTTACCAGAGAATAAAAGAAGACGAAAAAGTCCGTAATAAGGGTAATCATGGCTTTGATTTGGGAGATGTCCATGATAGATGAGCAGGGGGTCCTCTCAATGTCCGCTGTTGTCATAGGATCTAATTTCCTCCCCACGTGGGATAAAACACTTTAAAATATCTGTATCTAGTAGCATTGCATAAATCCATCCTTATTATGCCGCTTTGGTGTCTGACCTCTCACCTCAAAATACTGTCATCCTGCCAAACTCATCACATCATGTCAACACAGGAGGATCAAACGAGACACCAAAAGCAGTTAGCAGCCCTTGTTGGTGCCACCGCAATCACAGTGCTTGGATGCTTTGCTGCAAAACGCAGTGTTCAGGCTCGCCGGTATGTTCCCAAGCAGTTTAATGCTAACCATATTCCTCCCAAATTTAACCTCGCGAAGGACGCAGCCAAGGCCCTAGTGGATGCTACTGTGCTATCCACTGGCACATTTGCTATTGCTGGGGCTGCCACGGTCTGGTACATGGACTTGCAAAGCATTGAAGATTTCGGCAGAAGAATGAAACTCAAGATGGGAGGAACGTTCGAAGACCTCACCCAAAATGATGATGCAGACGTGGAGGCTGTGAAAAAAGAGTGGAGAAGCTTATTTGGCAAAAAGTAGTCTCCCTCCATGTGGCTTCTTCTTCTAAAATGGGTGTATCGAAGTGAGAGGTTTTGTGAAAAGCCCCACAGTTGGTCCTACTTCCACTTTCTGATCAATTTACCATCCATTTTGATGCAATGTAAATATTAATTTAGTTTTGGTTTCTCAATACTTTATAGCTTATAGACGATTTACGACCTCAAACATGGTGGCCGCACTATGTATACACACCTAGTGGAGTGGAGTGGCCATAAATCTGTTAAATTCTAACGGAATAATGACCATGTCGAGTATCAATTGACGCGAGGACTCTGCAACTCAGTAAATGATCAGATCCGGAGGCTCCATCACTCAGCAAATGGATCATTTCCTGGCATTTATTGATTCTGAAAGGCCAGCCAAACCTCTCGACTTACCCATCGTAATTGACGATGATCCATTTCCATACTCTGATTTCGACTCGGACGTTGAGAGCACCGAGAGCGAGAGCCCCAACCTGGCCTGGCTCAATGAGCAAATCCACACCATTGCACCCAATATTGGCCTTGAAATGGAGCAAATGCTCACTTTAATTAGCGAATTAGTGAAATCAACGGAAAATCCAGACCAAATTACCGCTCAGCTGGTTGATGTGGTGGGTTTCGATCACTTGGACTTCTTGATGGAACTTTCCTCTAAATTAAGCGACTTGAGAGAGGAGCTTAGCCAAAATTTCGGGCTACAAGAGACAAAGAGAGCACAAATCATCGAGGAAAATCAACGGCGCAATCGCGAGCGCAACGCAAACCTTCAGCCAGCTGCTGTTGATCCTCAATATCCGCATGTATACCGGAAACCCGGTACTGGTGGTACAGTGATGAGCATGTGGGGCACAAAGTTCACTTTGCCGGCAAATACTGAAAGATTGTCTCTACCTGATCATGAAATGGTCACTATTCCCGCGCCTGTCCCTGATACTTCTTATCACCCAAAGAGACTGCTGAAAATCACCGAGCTAGATGATATTTGCCAACGTACCTTTGAGAAATACGATACGCTCAATAAAATGCAAAGTCTTGTTTATGATATTGGCTACAATACAAGCGAGAATATGTTAATTTGTGCACCCACCGGAGCAGGTAAAACTGATGTGGCTCTGATAACCATGCTCAGCACAATCAAGCGATTTATGGTCGAAGGGAAGGTACTTTTTGATGATTTCAAAATTGTTTATGTTGCTCCGCTCAAGGCTTTAGCAGCGGAGATTGTTGAAAAGATGCAGAGTCGTCTCAAGTGGCTAGGGGTTTCTGTACGCGAATTGACTGGCGATATGCAACTCACGAGAGCAGAGATTAATGCCACTCAAGTTATTGTCACCACTCCAGAGAAATGGGATGTGGTTACGCGTAAACCTAATGATGACTCTGGCTTGGCATCTAAAATCAAACTCCTTATTATCGATGAGGTGCATTTACTTCATGAGGATCGTGGCGCTGTCATTGAGTCTCTCGTTGCCCGTACCCAACGCCAGGTGGAATCTACCCAATCTCTAATTCGTATTGTGGGTCTTAGTGCTACTTTACCAAATTTCCTTGATGTCGCAGAATTCCTCAAGGTCAACCCCCACCAAGGTCTTTTTTACTTTGATCAATCTTTCCGACCCTGTCCGTTGGAGCAAAAGTTTATTGGTGTGGGCAAGTACAAGGCACCCAAGGCACCCGAGCAAAATTTGGAGCAAGGTGAGCAAGAGACTAGTAGCAAACCGCAAAAGAGAAACTCCTTTGAAGTTACACAAAGAATTGATTCTATCGCGTTTGAGCAGTGCGTTGAGCAGCTCAAAATGGGCCGACAGGTAATGATATTCGTGCACTCTCGAGGTGATACTTTGAAAACAGCACGCACGTTTCGAAATATGGCCCAAACTGAAGGCCTGACCCATCTCTTCAAGCCCGAAGACAACAAATCCTATGACCGCGAAATGAATGGACACCGTAACCGTGATATGAAAGAGATCTATGATTGTGGTTTTGCCATCCATCATGCCGGCATGTTGCGCAGCGAGCGTAATCTGAGCGAGCGCCTTTTCCTGCATGGCGCAGTTAATGTTTTAGTTTGTACCGCTACGCTTGCGTGGGGTGTCAACTTACCTGCAGCAGTAGTAATTATCAAGGGTACTCAAGTGTACAATCCTCAAAAGGGCGGTTTTGTTGATTTGGGAATTTCCGACGTCATTCAGATTTTTGGGCGTGCTGGTCGACCTCAATTCGAAAAATTCGGTACCGGTATCTTGGTAACTGCTCAGGATAGGCTTGATCACTATCTGAGCCTCATAACCAATCAGTATCCCATCGAGAGTCGTTTAGGTGCAAGGCTTGCAGATAACCTAAATGCTGAGATTGCATTGGGTACCGTAACAAATCTGGGTGAGGCTATATCTTGGCTGGGCTATACCTATCTCTATGTTCGTATGCGTAAAGCCCCACAGACTTATGGTCTCCTTTACAAGGAAGTGCAAGAAGACCCCCACCTCGTGGCTGTGCGGCAAAAGCTCATTATTGATGCTGCTACAAGATTACAAGAGGTCCAAATGGTTGTCTTTGACGAGGAAAATTCTCAGGCATTCATTTCTAAAGATATTGGCAGGATCGCGAGCGAGTTTTATCTCTTGAATTCTAGTGTCGAAGTATTCAATAAGGCGCTCAAGCCAGACTCCACTGAAGAGGATATCTTGGCCACATTAGGTCTGAGTGGTGAGTTTGACAGCATCAGAGCGCGCCAGGATGAACAAGAGGAGCTCAAATCACTTCAAGCATCGGCTCATTTCAAGATCAAGTCAAATATTGATACTCCAGAGGGCAAAACGAACGCGCTACTTCAGGCTTATATTGCTCATACTCAACTCAAAAACTCTGCTCTGTCGAGTGACTGCAACTATGTCGCCCAAAATTCCGTGCGTATTGTTCGCGCACTGTTTTTACTGTGCCTGAGCCGTAAATGGGGACTGCTTTCAGAGCTACTTTTGGAGCTTGATAAGGCAATCAACCGGCGTATCTGGCCTGATACTCATCCATTGTTACAGTTTGAGCTCCAGGCGCCTATCAAGCGGCAAATTGCTGCTAAGAATATCCCCATTGAAGATATGAAATTGATGAATGCCTCGGATTTGGGTGATATGGTTCACAATCATGGTATGGGCTCACGTATCCTTGCAGTAACTCGCAAATTCCCGCTGGTGTCTATTCTTGAGGCAGCAGTAAAGCCTATCACTTCACGTGTAATGAGAATTGAAGTAGAATTGGTAGGCAACTTCAAGTGGGATACCCAGGTTCATTCGAAAGCACAATACTTCTGGGTGTGGATCCAAGAAGATTCCAACAATAGTGAGATCATTCATTCAGAGAAATTGATCCTTTCCGCCTCAAATGTTGATGAAGTTCAGCACCTTGATTTTGCCATCCCTATTAAGGAGCCACCACCCGACCAGCTCATTGTACGGATTGTAAGTGACTCTTGGCTTGGTTCTGAGACCGTGGCACCGCTATCCTTCAAACATCTTGTTAAACCCGAGTCGCACCCCATCAAAACGCAGTTGCTTAACCTGAGACCGCTCCCTGTTGCTGCCCTTCACAACACTGTAGTCGAAAAGCACTACTCGAGAAAGTTTGAGTTTTTCAATCCCATGCAAACGATGGTCTTCCACTCTCTTTATAATGCTAAAACTCCTGTTCTTTTGGGATCACCCACTGGTTCTGGTAAAACAGTCGCTTGCGAGTTGGCGGTATGGGCCGCACTTCGTGACCAGCCTAATGGAAAGATTGTATATATCGCCCCGATGAAAGCATTGGTCAAAGAGCGTGTTCACGATTGGCGACGAGGTATCTGCAAAGTGGCAAACTTGAAGCTAGTAGAACTCACTGGTGACACGAACCCTGATCCTGAAAGCATTCGCAGTGCCAATATCATCATCACAACACCAGAGAAATTTGATGGTATCAGTCGTAGCTGGCAGACTCGTAAGTTTGTTCAGCAAGTCTCCCTGATTATCATGGACGAGATTCACCTTTTAGCCAGCGATCGTGGTGCTATTCTGGAAATGATTGTTAGTCGCATGAACTTTGTGCGAAAGTCGGTTGGCCATGAGGTTCGGCTAATGGGAATGTCAACTGCTGTTGCCAACGCAGGCGATATGGCAAGCTGGCTTGGAGTCACTTCCAACCAGGGTCTTTTCAACTTCCCCAGCAGCGTGCGCCCTGTTCCGTTGGAAATGTATATCGATGGATTCCCAGAGATCCAAGGATTCTGTCCCTTTATGAAGAGCATGAACAAGCCTGCATTCCTGGCGATTAAACGTCATTCGCCAAACAAACCCGCACTTGTATTTGTTGCCTCACGTCGTCAAACACGTCTCACGGCCCAAGAATTTATTCACATGTGTGGAAACGAGGATAACCCTCGTAGATTCCTCAAGATGAGTGAAGCTGAGCTAGAGTTTTATACCGATCAGATCGAGGATGATACGCTAAGACTTTCTATTCAGTTTGGCATTGGTGTTCATCATGCTGGTTTAGTTGATTCTGACCGTAAAATTGCCCATGAGCTGTTCCAAAACAACAAGATTCAGATTCTTATTGCTACCTCTACCTTGGCTTGGGGTGTGAATCTACCCGCCTATTTGGTGGTAGTCAAGGGAACCCAGTTTTATGACAAGAAGATTGACAAGTATCGGGATATGGATTTGACTGATGTCCTGCAAATGATGGGTCGTGCCGGGCGTCCAGGGTTTGATGTTTCAGGAGTCGCATGTGTTTTCACCAAACAAAGTACAAAGGCCTTCTACAAGTATTTTCTCAACATTGGTTTTCCTGTGGAGTCGTCTCTTCATAAGTTTATGGAGGACCATATAGGGGCTGAAATAAGTTCTGGTACAATCAACACCCGCCAAGGAATTCTTGATTTTCTAACCTGGACTTTTCTGTATCGCCGAGTGCACGCAAATCCCACTTACTATGGTATCGAGAGCGATGAACCACAGAGCATCAACAAGTGGCTCGTAAATCGAGTGAACAAGTGTCTAGAGGAACTGGGACAATCCAGCTGCATTGTCCAGGGACTCAACGAGAATGGCGCTGAGGCAGTAGGACCCACCACATATCTCAAAATCAGCAGTTTCTACTATATGTCTCACAAAACAATGCGTTCTTTTCTAGCTAATCTTCATGAGAATATGGAGGTGGTAGAGGTTCTCAAACTGTTGGCGACAGCAGCTGAATACGATGAGTTGGCAATTCGTCATAACGAGGATCTTCTCAATGAGCAATTGAGCGAGAAGGTCGATTACCACGGTAATGAGCTGGGTCTTCGGATGGTTGACCCCCATGTGAAAGCCTTTCTTCTTGTACAAGCCAAAATGAAGCGTGCAGAGCTGCCAATCGAAGATTATATCCAGGATACAGTCACTGTTTTGGACCAGGCCATTCGTATCATACAGGCGATGATCGATACCGCGGCCGATCTGGGTTATCTTCAGACTGTCCTCACAATTATTCGCACCCTTCGCTGTATTAAACAAGGCTGTAGTCCTGCTGATAACATGTTGCGAGTTCTGCCCGGCCTGTGGAAAACCCGCTCCAAGAAATTAATTCAAACCATTAGCAATCGTGATATCAAAGCCCTGCACGTACCGCAAGAATCAATTGATGATTTCAAGGCAGCACTAAAGGCAATTCCACGCCCTCAGTTGGATTCTGAAACTGGCTCGCTCAAGATTAGTCCCACCAAAACGCCGGTGTGGTGTGGCCATTTTCATAAACCCCAGGTGCAGTCTTGGTTTGTTATATACGAGGTTGATGGCAAGATCACAGGGCTTGAGCGGGTTCAAAAGAGAGCAATCATCGAGAAGCCTAGGGTTGGATCATGTTTGGTGCTCAATGATACAATTGATATTGAGTTTGTTCTCAAGAGCGCATGATTTGAATATATCCATTGACCCAAATCGATCTAGTTGTATTTTTAGTCTAATTTATTTTCGTCCCTAGCTGATACTGCTGCTATAAGTCCCCACAACTGCCAACCCAAAATTACCCAACTATGCATCATGTGATAAGCCACCTGCAGCCTGCATTAATTACATGCCACACATGCAACAGGCTAATTAGTAAACTCGGCGCGGACTTTATGTTTATAAAAATCCCACCGCACCTCACTAATTTAGTGTACACACCTAACTCTTGTTGGAAAATGGGTGAGCATCCTGCGGATAGAATAATTGACCTGATTAGCCGACGCCGAGCATTTAATCTAACGAAAATGAATGATAAACTGACAGCACTTGATCAGTTTCAACACAACCATTACTCGATTCTATCTGAGGCAATCAGCAACATCAATTCAGGTACTAATTACACCGAAGCATGTGGGTCCGTGGAAGCCCTCGCCTACAAAATGCTCGAGTTCAACACTAGTCTCAGGGAAATCGATGAATTAAGCACGCAAGTGGAGGATGAAGAGAAATATTCAGAAACATTGGCCGATTGCCCTAGCACTGAGAAATCTGCTGTGGTTTTACGGGCATTGGAGCTTCAAGATGAGCTGTGTGATGCATACAGTAAAAGACGTGAGGCAAATCTTCACGTTCATCAAGAAGGTTTCAAGCGATCTTATACGAGCTGTCCTAATGCTGCTGATAGCCGTACGATACGTAGCACGCTAGGCTGTGAGGGCACGCTCTGGAAGTAGGCATGAGTATCGGAGTACTATTTTTTCTAAAAATGTCAGTTTGGAAGGCTTTTCCAACAAGCAAATGATTAATTAACGGCAGGGCTATCGTGGCGGCTATTGCATGCAAATCACCTATTTATGGCTTAATTATGTATAATCACGAATGTATTCGATGTTATTGTGTAAAAACAAAATGTGATACATCACATTAGCTGTGACATTGAAATGAAAACTGTCCCTGGAACCTGGCCGGTAGAAAGTGCAAAAATTAAAGTTAAAAAGAAAACTTGCGTTAGCCCGGAATCGAACCGGGGGCACATCGATGGCAACGACGTATTTTACCACTAAACCACTAACGCCTCTCTTATTTTTGAATTTCTGGTGTTTGTGAGATTACGAGAGTTTTTTACTTTTTTGGCCAAAATTTTCGCACGATGACTCAGCGCAGCGGAACTGAAAATTCTGCTGAGACCCGTCCGTTAGACGACGAAGGTCCACCTGAATCCCCTTGTTTATCCCCCAGTCCGTCCCAAGACAGGATTTTTAAACCTGTGTACCTTTTCCGCGGGTTCAAAGACGGTTTGCCCGCCAAGGTCCTAGGACCCCGAGG